>OU015492.1:95452292-95702292 GCA_907164885.2 Dolomedes plantarius | reverse complement strand
TGGTGCAAGTATTAAAGGAGTATCAACTGAACCTTCAGTTTATTCTCAAGCGTACTTTATCAGTATCGTCTAATGTTGTTAAATATCTATAAGTAGATAATTGTGAAACATTTATGACAATATTCATTTATGACAACATTATGACAATATCTTTGAGGATTTTCTTTTTCGTGATGTCTCAACACAACTACCAGAGAATCCTTAAATCCCCTCAATTAATAATAGTTATGTTGTTTTAAGTTAGTGTTATATACAGCAAGAGCTTAACACTGTATTTCGGGAAAATTATGCAAAGTGGGGCATCTGGATAGGAAGCACTATTAAGTAATTTATGATATAAATTTTCGAGATCAGAGTGCAAAATTTACATGTTAACTAGGTACATGATATCACTAGACCGTTTGGATCACAAGCCATTATGTTCTCTCCGCGTACCTTATAGTATTTTGGGAAACTGAAATAATTTAAATTAGACTTATACGTAAGAGAAATATTTATTTTGTGTTGAAATATCTGTACAGGATAGCTAAGCATTTAAATCTATTTTGCTCACTGTAGTTAACAATAACAACAATTTCCGAAGAGTAGTTTTTATTATACCTTTCATGCGTAAACAAAGTAAGCTGTTAAGGAGACGAATAAAGTGCTCCAGTAGGAATTAGAAGATATATTTATTCCATAGAAGATATATATATATATATATATATATATATATATATATATATATATATATATATATATATACTTAAATGTAATAAGTCTGCTCTAAATCACAGTAGGATACTTAATATCTGAACACGCTTATGGAAACACTCTAAATGTTTTAAGTACCCGTTAATGTACTGTAAATTTATGTCACATTCTAAATTACTAGAAACAGTTTAATTAATTATATCATACTGTTAAATTATTGTATATGATATTATATATGAAACTACCCATTCGTTAAATAATGATAAATGTATTTAAACTAAGTATTTTCATATTCATGAATCAATTTTCTTGCCAAATATTTATACTCAAATTCTTTGACTCAATATCCCTTGGATTTTAATACCTATATTTAGTCACTATTGAAAAATGGAGCTCAAGTCATTCTGTGAAAGTTATTTTTTTTCTGAGCTTCGAAGACATAGACTCTATTATGCTGTTCTCTCATACAAAGCAATGTTTGCTCTCGTAAACAGCGTGTCCTTAAAATCATAGCGGGGTTTCAAAATGTTATAACTATGCAAAACATCGTGTTGCAGACATGAATCATACGTTATATGAAAGATAAATACTACACTGCTATGTGTTTCTGTTTTGGGGTTTATGTAAAAAAAAGAGTGTATTTTATTCAAGTGAAGTGTACCTATCTGTATACTCCACCTTGGTATAGGGCACAGATACCAAATAATTCTGGTGTTCAGCATGCCGAAGGCGTAAATGAAGTTATTCGTGATTAAAAATAAACTTTTATTATATAAGAGAATCAGCACTTTAATAACTCCACGAGCAATCACAATGTTAACCTTTAACGTAACTTAAGTGCATTCACGTGCAAAAACTAAATAGTTAACGAATAGTGAGGTACAAATCCCTCACGTCGGAACTGGCTGAGTGCCTCGGTTGAACTACTTGTCATCCTTCTGGCACACAGCATTTGTGCTGGAAACCTCCAGGCGGTTTTTCATATCAGGCAAATCTACAAGTCTGGACGCGGGATGAGAATGAAGTCTATTATTTGAATTGACTAGTACGTCATAAGTACAATAAGGGTGTCTCTCGTCAGCTGGCCGTTGTTGGTATTACGTCCATGATATGCAAGAATATTGTTGGTCATCGAAACATGGGTACAACACAAGTTCAAAATCTGGACCATTTAAAATCACTGAATCTTTTGAAATCATTGAAAGGATCACTGAAGGTGTTTCGTCTATCACGCCGGATGTTCTCTACCGTGTATGGTAAGGGACTGAATATAGTTTTAACGAGCAGCAGGACAACTAAGGAAGCATACATCGAAGTTTGCTGAACAGGTAAGAAACTTGGAGATTTCCTCTTGAATTTATCGTATACATCACCTTTCTACAATGTTTTGTTACGAAGCTATAACCATTTACAACTCCACTATTATTTTCCAAACACATTGTATATGGCTGCCATTTTAAAGTAGTTATTAAAATCGTTGTGCGTATGGGTGTATGTCCTCAGGAAAAACTGGAATTATTAAAAACTGCAAGTTCTGAGCAACTGCATGTTGTAAATTTAAAGCTGTATTTAAATAAAGATCAGAACATTACAATCCTTCTTTTGTTTTTAACAATTCACTTAAATATTGTAAGGATATAGTATAAACACACAAACACTTTAAAAATAAAATATTAACTGCAGTTTGAGCCTCCCGTCTCGAAGGATAGAAAAAATAATCCAAGAGTGTTTTTCAACAAGAAGAATAGCTTTCATTCAAGAATTATTTTATAGATTCAAGCAGCTTTATCATATGAAATAAGAATATTTCAAGGGGGCTGTTCCTTTATAATCCTTTGGAAATGTAGCTCTCTCTGGTTTAAACTTCTTTAGTTGTTGGTGTGGTAATAATGGTTGTCAGAAGGGGGAAATTCACTTTGATCTCGATTACGTACAGCTGTGCAGACGTGAAGTTTGTTTCATTGTTTGCCTTCCTGCTCTAATACTTCCATTTTCATAGTTTTATGCGTATGAAGGTCGTTCAAATATTGATTTAGTTCGGTTACCGAAACTTTACGACAATTTAATAATGCCTTACTTTTGTGGAGATTTTTTTTTCTTTATTTAAGGGGAATATATGTACTATATCAAGATAAACCTATGCATTCATTTACAAAAAGGTTTTTGTGAGATGTTCTTTATTACTGATAAAAAATTCCTTATTTTATAGCTTGTAGAATTTATATTGAATAAATTGCATGATTTATGCAATTTTTGGGGTTGTTTTTTAAACTCAATGGTAGGTAAATGACTTCTTTTTGTACCTTTTTCTAACGAAAAGCAGAAATTCTGATTCCGTCCAAAGCAAAAATTATCCTAATATTTTTCAAAATGTTTCCCTTTATTCTACGATTAAATCAAATATTAAATTATTTGTATACACATAGGAAATAATAACAAAACGATTTTCTTGGGAGAAATATAGAAAAAATTCACCTTATTGTTTGTTTAAATTTTCTCTTTTGGAACTAATCAACTAATCAAATAAACTGGGGGAAGATCAATTAATTTTCTCAATAATTGATCCGAGACATTGCCATGACAAAAACACGAAAACTTTACTTTTTTACTTTAAAATGAAAATGTTAGGCTTTCTTCTGGTTCGTAAATCAAAAATTTGTAAATATTTTTCGAAGAGGTCCATTTTTTCGTATCAGGAGGAAAACCGGTAACTAGTGTTGAAAAAAGCAAACGATATATAGGGTCATCGAAAAATGTGTCCCTGATTTCAACGGGAAATAAAGAACCATATAATCGAATTCCTGGTGCTTATTTTTTCACCAAAAGATACAGAAACGAATCAGGTTTTAGACATTACCTAGTAGGTTTAGGAATGAACACCCCTCGTCGCACATCTATACAATAGTCGATCTCCTTTCAGGTACACTCCATCACAACAGGAGCAGTAGCTATTACAGCAGTGATTCTACTCGATAAATGGCGCAGTTTCGAAAATTCTCAGTGTACACAATGTTTCTATCGTAACCCCATAGAAAAAGTCTAATGGGGTCAAATTGGGACTTCTTGGTGGCCAAAAAATTGGCCAACAAGAAGCCCCTATTCCTTAGATTCCTCCCCCGATCCCCAGAAGCCTGGCTTACCATTCAAAGTCAAAACCCATGTCAAAGCTCAACGACACATAATCGGAGCATGGCCCCAGCATAGTCACAGTCACTGTGACATGGAAAAATAAAACTCACAGACTTAACATACCATCTGCTATTACGCAAAATCTGATTGGTCGATTGTTGTTCAAGGTGTATACAACAGATATCACGGACACCTTTTTCGATAACTCTGTATTTCCTTCCATAAGTTTAATAATTTTTAGACCTAAAATTTACGTACTAAAAGCAAAATTATACAGAAAAAAATTAATTTGGACATAATATAAGCAACTATTTGTACGTCTTCTGTAACATGGCTTTCAAATTTTGTCCTGCGATAACAAGAAACTGTGTTGTCTTTTTTGCGCTTGGTTTCGGTTACATTTTATTTCTAGCATTATGATATAAATTATCCGAATTTAAATTTTCAGTAGAAGTTTAATTAGGTAATTGCATATTATCTTATTTTTCATTATCCATATGTAATTTTGATTTGCCCAGGTCACCAGCAAATAGTAGGGACATTATTCTTAGATGCTGATCATGTGCATGTTGAATCAGAGGGATAATACATATATTTTAATTTAAGGAAAATTGAATTTGCTGTTGGTTAAATGCTCTAAAACTGAATAGAATTTCCTCCAAAAAACTTTACCTCTCTTTCAAGAGTGACTTTATATAATGCTAGAGTTTTTAAAGCTGCATAATATTACGATCTTTACATTTTGAATTCGATTTCATAGGGCAAAACTCCGTTGCAATACGACATCGCTTTTAGGTATACGTCGAAAATCGATCAATTTCTACGCATCGATTAATAAGATTAATCACATCATTGGACTATTTATGAAATTGAAGTTATATCGATTCTTCAGACAAATGGAATTTTATCGATTAACAGGTAATTGTGTTTCCGGTAAAAATGAAGAGGATAACGATTAAACGAAAGTTCACTTTATCATCAAAATTTATCCTCCGATATACTTTGCATTTATAAAAATGTAAACACAGAGCTCGCAGCAACAAATTATTTTTACATTCTCTTTGATATATATATATATATATATATATATATATATATATATATGAGTTAGAATAAAATGATATGAACGAATGCAAGTATTATGTGTATGTTTAGTACTAGGCTAAAAATTAATACTACGGAATACATAACTTAACGCTATTCATTTCAAACATTTATGTCTTTATTTTTCCATTCACAAATTTTAAAACATGTGTCGAAATAATGTCTGACAAACAAACTCTTTTTTCAAAGAAAAAAGAGATTGTTTCAAGAAATAGTGATATTGAGTTTAAATTTTAATCCTTTTTCAAAGAATATTTTGTTTTTAAGAGAAATTTTTCAAAACGTTATTATCTCAAATTAACGGTAATATTTTGTTGCTACAGAGGACAATTTGCTTGTAAGATAGTAAAAAGAAAATATATTATGTGCTAGTATATTTCCCAGAAGTAAATTTCAACTAAAACTTTGGGAAGAAATTCTTCTAATTGTGTTTCCATTGTATTCTTCTATTTTTCAATGATATCCAATTGTTTAATAAAGTTTTATGGATTTTTTAGTGTGTAATTAATGAAATATGTAAGTCACTATGAAAGAATTTTTTAAATATAATTTTTCTGTCATGTCTCTCATTATTCAAATGAAGTATGTGTTATAAAGAAAATAATATTTATTATATATTATATAAATCAAAATTAAAATGGACACATAGTTTGTGCAAAATTAAGCGTAAGAAAAAAGTAAGTTTTGTGAAGATAATTGTTGAAGCGTCAGAGAAGTTTTCAAGTCAGTTCCTATCGTTCTCGTTTATTTTTTGTTTATTTTTCTTGTTATTTACTTAATAAAATAATAAGTGAAAACACAAAATTTTTTAGGTCTTTCTTCTTTATTTACTTACACACACACGCACACACACACACACACACATATATATATATATATATATATATGCAGGTGGTTATCAAAATAATGGAAACACTAATAAACATCATGAAAACCTTTATTAATACGGCGCAGGATCCCCTTTGTCATGTAATACCACCTGATTCACCATGGAATTGGATTATACAAGTCATGAATAATGATTAAGAATATATTATACCATTCTTTAGGGAAAAATCATGAAAGTTCCTGTAGAGATGCTGTGGTGGATATCGATACCTGGCTCTATCCGTTTATAAAGATCACAGTGGTTGGATGACATATAGTTGGGCGGATTGTACAGGGCAAGATAATATATTTGACTTCTTTTTTATGCTCTTCAAACCAATACTTGATAGATTTAGCTGTATGTATAAGGGGATTATCATCCTGGAGAAAGTCATCTCCTGCAAGAAACAGTGTTTGCACCATACGATGGATCAGTGAGATAAAATGTCGACATAGTCTTTCCCATTCTGTCTCCGTTTTAGGTTTACAATAGAGCCTGATGGGGACCATGATATGCCATCTCAAACCGTGATAGATCTACCTCCATGAAATACATGGAGATAAGACCTCCGGAATCTTACGCTTGTGTAGGTGTTCTCCAGACATATGCACATCCAGCTGCGAGGAACAATGTGAACAATGTTTCGTCGGACCAAATTCTGTTATTCGACATATTACTCGACTAGGATTTGCTCTTGTGACACCATTGGGGTGATATTTTGTATTGGCATCTTTTGCAAGTGGATTGGGAATAGCTATGCTTTCATAAAAGCTTTGTTTGTAAAGTTCCCTTCTACCTCTAACAGTTGATACCGGAACATGCAGATGCAGATTGAGCTTGTCAGTCATTTTGGCTGCAGTTGTTTTCTTTCTTCATGTCGCAATCCGCTTCAATACCTCATCCGTCTCTTTCAATCAGATCTCCCTTTCGTCCATTATTCTGTTTGACAAAGGATGTTTTACCGTTCACTCTGTATGCTATCACGACTTTCGATACCATAGCTCAAAAAACACCCATTAACCTGGTAGTTGCAGCAGCAGGTACTCCCATTTAAACGCGCTCCAAAAATTTGCCCTTTTCTCAACATCTGCAAGGTTTGACATTTTACGCTGTTACTCCTCAAAGCATGATGCCCTTAGCTTTGTTACTGCTATCTGACAGTAGAATAATACATGCACTATATTATATAAAAAATACCGGAGGCCAGACTTATTTTAAGGAATGCGAAGCACATCCATAAACACCACTGATACTGATAAGTGTTTCATTATTTTGATAACAACCTGTATATATATATATATATATATATATATATATGAATACGACAGTTATACAAATTATCATTGTTTTATAAAAAAATATAGCAGTTACTGTGTTCATTAATAATCAAAGCTCTTAATAAAACTGTACGTCATGAGCTTTTTCCTTCTCTTTTACTTTACATAAAGTGTGGACTAAGAACTCGATATTTATTTGTTAACGGCTGCTGCTATCGTCATAATGAAGTGAAGAATCTAAAACCTATAAAATTGATCAAACAATGGCTTTGCATATCTGGTGGCAAAAGCATTCTTCATAAAGGCCTTGAAAACAACTTAATTTCGATTTCCAACCTCTTGATCTTTGCCTCTTCAGTTCTGGAATTTATGACTGTTAGCCTGTACAAATCCGTCAAATAATTTATTTGTCCAGTAATTGAAACATCACCGAGATTTTTAATGGTAACACTTGAAAATTTTACCACTTTAGTAAATTAATGTTGTCAGTAATCATGTCAATTCAACTGATATATTTATTTATTTTAAAAAATAATTAAAGACAAAAATAAATTTTTCTTGTGTTGAAAGTTCATATAATTTGGAAGATTGGAAAAGAACAAAAGTTCCAATTAAGCACATGTATAATTAAATTACACTTCGCTTGTAAATAATACTTCCCCCCCCCCCCAACGAGGCAGGTATTTTCACTTGAGGACATTGACACATTCATACCACGAATTTGTTGACTGATTTATTAAAAGAGCCCGCTATAATTAAACTAGCAATGTTCCCTTTGATACTATAGCGCAGACATGTCCATGCTTTGTCTGGTTCGACACCAATTCGACTTCTTGCATGGAGACGTTAACCTCTGTACGATGTGGTCAGCTTCTTTACGATTGTTATTATACATGTTTTCAAAGTAATCTGTAGTGAAACTATATTTGTAATATTTACGTGTAATATTTTCTATGTCTAAAACACTTGAACAGCATCCTTTTTTAAACATAATGAGTTAATTATTTTAAGGTACATTAGTATCTCAATTATTCAAGAAATTGTAAAGAATCCCTTTAAGAATTTTCTATGTGCTTAAAGTGTTAAAAAAGAGCAATCACCTTGCGTTATAGACGAACAATAAATAATGGCACGTCTTTTAGAAAACATAAAATAAATTAAATTAAGAAAAGTGGAACACAATTAAAAATTGCGCTGGCAATCAATGATCTCTTAACAAACAACTTTAAAAGGCTCCATGAGAACCTGAAAACACCTCTTTCAAAAACGAATAACAAAACGAAACTTAAACACTCAAGAAAGAACAAAAAAGAGAAAATTTCAAAACAAAACAAAGATACCCATTGCTTATTTAATAAAGCTTAAATGCAAAACAAACGTCTATATAAACTTACATTCTCCAACAACTATTCAATTAAAGATAAAGATATAAGAAAATAAATTTAAAATATGTGTTATGTTATCAGGTGGAAAATTTTTTAAAGCGCTCTTTAATCATCCTGTTGAATTTTCTCAAACATCTCATACAGGATATTAATTTTTGTTTACAATGCATTAACTTAAATAATATTTTCATCCATATTTTCCCATTGGGGAGAGAAGAGATTTTTGTATAACAGAAGGAATTTATTCAATTGTGAAGTTAACGCCTTACTGAGACCTTTTCATTACGAATACACCATTGATCTGGACAATGATGTAAACAATTCAATTATGAAGATGATCGGTCAATAGTCGAAAAGACATACAACTTCTGAAGATTTTTGCAATGAGATTATGTTAATCTTTTGTTTTCTATTTTCACTAATGATGTGTAGACATCTCGTTTTACATGCTTAACATAATATTTTTTCAAAATTTGGCAATTTCTTTGATAAAAAGCTTAACTTTTAGCATGAAATTTCATTCATATAAACTATATTACTTAAAAGCCTATATATTCAAGAATTCCTTGTCCTTGTTACGAATTTATAAGGCCTTTGATACATCCATGAAACCCTTATCATCTTAATAAATAGGGAATTTTACTTTAAAAATATTGTTTCCCTATTTTAAACATGACATCGTGTTAAAAAAAATCTAATCTAGTACGTTCATCTAAATGTAAATTGTTCTCCAGTTACATATTAAATTGTAGCTTTTACTCTTTAACTTCCATAATTTACTGGAAAATTGTGTTTATTGTGATTTTAAAACAAAAATAAACAATTTTTCTTTCCTCTGTTTTAAGGAAAATAGCTCTAAACATTTGCATCACAGCTTATTATTCCTATCGTATGTATTTCAAAACATATATGGGAATGAATATTTTTATAACCTGCACTGAAAAGAAAAAGAAATGCCTTAGACACCAAACTGAATTTCTCACTTCATTTTACTTTTTGCAAAAAGAAAATCAGCTTGACAAGATAACCAGCTCTACGGCGCTTGTCTTAAAGTTTTTCCCACGGGATAGAAAGTTCTAACTGAAACAGAGATAAAAATACATTTCCAAAATCGATAGAACTGTATTACAAAAATTATTTCTCCTCGTTTCTTTAACACCAAGTTTGATTTTATAAAATGATATTTTTGAATAACATTTTAGTTTCATTTGGGAAACAAAAATGAATTAATTATAAATGTGAAAGAGCATATAGTTTCATTTTATCATATTGTTATGTAATGTAATTGTTACGTTATGTAAATATAAATATTATTTCCGCGAAAAATATCTGCGTGTTTTATTGTATTATACAAATGTATTTTTTTCCCTTTGAAAGTTTGGTCTGAGGAATATAAGTTTATATTATTAAGTCTGTCAGTATAATGTTTTTATTACGTTATATATTTGGAGCCAGTTTTTAATTTTAGATACTATAATAATGGTTGCAGAATAAAAATATGCATAATTAACTTATGGATGTATGCTTCATGACAAAATAATTTCACTTTTGAAATATGTGGTATTATTTATGGAGCACTTTTGGATTGTTATTTTATTTTCTTAAGCTATGAGTAAGGTAATTAAAAAGGTTCCAGAAACATATATCCATCGCTCCTGCATAATGTGGAACATTAATATATTGCTCAGTAAGCGAAAGGTGAGTTCTTTTAATGACCTTGATCCACGACTTGTAACTACAACGCGACACTGTACTCTGAAACAGTGCCCTACAAATTCTCGTAGGGTTGTGAATAATTCCTTTTCTAACATTTCCTGTTTCCTTTGTTCTTGATGCTAGTGACGTGGGATGCTTCCATGTTTATATTTTATCTCATTTATTCATTAATTCTAGTGACGTTCCTTTCATTTCCGTATGAAATTCTTTAGTAAGTTCTTCTAAACGTTATATTTCTTCCTCACATTCGGATTCGGTTTACTTTCCAGCTTTTTACGAAAACCGGGGGTTGACTCCACATCTTGATGCGAGTATGTGAACCGGTTCGCAATGTGAGTTCATCTTATTTTGAATGTTTTTCATCATAAGCGTATTATCTTCTAATAAATATTTGCATAACACACGTAATTAACGCATTTTCAATTCCCCAAAAATATTTCGTTGAGGTATGATTCAAGAGCGTTTTTTATTTCAAATTGAAAAATGCCCGCATAAATAAAACGCATTGGCAAAATGTTTTATGTTGTTTAAAAGAAATTACTTTGCTCTACTAGATAGGGTGTTTTGATTTGTTAGTTTTTTATTATTTTTGTGTATTTTCAGATCATTATAATGGTATGTCGAACGGACAGAACTCAGCATTTTAGACACCATTTGCTTTTTGCGTTTAATCGAGGAGTACATTCAATTATAATAAAAAATAGTTCACCTTCCGGTAATCAAAAAGTTGATATTTATGAATAACAGCGCATTTGAACGCATATTTTAATTAAATTATTTATTGCAAGTACTCAATAAACTCTCAGACATCGAATTATCTTTACCTCAGTCAGTTTTAATCCAAAATACCTCATTTACTTTTACAAACGGTGGCTACAAGATGGTACTTTTGAACGCTTAAAATTTTTCTTTTAACTTATGCTTTGAAATAGTGTTCTATCCCTGTCTACTTAATATCCCCAATCCTTATCTACTGTTTATACTTTGGGCAAAGTGTGATTAAACTAATATCTTTAAATACAGGCTCTATAAGTGAACGTTGATCAGAGCGGTCTGATCAACTGTGAGATAAAATCTCGTTAAGTGAGATAACAGATATTTTAAAGCGTGCTTGATGTATTTTGTCATTCAAATGATTTTTTTTTTCCTGGAAGAATGTTTGAGCGTCAGCTCAATTCGGGAAATTGTAAATATTTTGTTGATTTAAACTTGAATTTTAAGAAATTTGTACATTTCAAATGGAGCATTTAATTTATTTACTGCAAATAAAGAAGCTTGAAAATTTCCATTAGCATTATTTATTACGTGACTGCTCTTCCATTAGTGACTTTGGTGTAGCACGTGTAATAAATTTAGCTCCACACGTTTGTCAAGTTTATGAGTGTTTATTAAGTAGAAACATTTAAGTCTGCTGTGCACTAACCAGATTGGTTTAGCTCACCTCACTATTTATCTATAGAGTCCATTTATTTCTTCATTTGTCACATCTGGTTAAAAAACCATCCCCAATTACATTATAAATGGTCTGGTGCTGTCGTCTTGTATGTAAAATAAGACATACAAAATTTTCAAGGAAAATGAAATGGATTGTTTTAATTTTTTTGGAGAGTTACTTCTAAACACTACAGCTTGGAAATATCACGGGCGCGAGAAATAGAAGGAGAAACCCCATCCTGTAATTTTGACGAGACGTAATTTAGCGAGAAGGAAGGAGTAAAAAAATGGAAATAATACTTTAAAATTTAAATTATTCAGAAAAAAATCTGCTATAGTATTATTATACGTTCATAAATTCCGTTGGGTGAAAAAATTTATAAAACGAATCCTGTTGCAAAGCGCAGAAAAGATCAGGCGGTTATCTGAAAATAAAATTTTTATTGGATTATCAGCATTTATATAGCTGAAAATAGTCAACAAAATTTTTCCATAGGTTAACATAGAGGTAAGCGAATCCAATAGGTTTAGTACACAGCAGCCTTAATAGTGCAATCACAAAGTTTGTCTTAAATTTTTATTAAACAAAGCTAAACACATCAATACTGGGAACATACTTTTATATTATTGAACACTGAAGTCTTAAATTAGTTAAATTTGTATTAAAACCAATCCCATCATTAAATTACCTATCTACTCAATAGTACGCTGGAATTTTCCCGATTCTTCATGTGTAGTGAAATATATATATTTACTTAATACAACGATCTTGGAAACCGTCCTAGGCTCACGTATTTAAGGCAAGAAATATAATAAGCATTAAACGATGCTTGTGTAATGGGCCAATCTATCAAACCTGCTCAAAGTATTTGCTCTGGGTTCATGCATCATTCTTTAGCAAAACGTGCTTGTTTAAATTCATGTGAATCCCTATAAACACTAACAAAAAAGAAACTTCTTTTGTTCTTCTAAGTCGAAGCTATCAATGTCGGAGATGGATGAGTTTTACGGACAGGTAATGTATATCATGGTAGAAGATTCATGCTTTGAAAAATTTCCAAAATCTTCAAAAAATATTAAATGAGAAGCATTTTTTTCTCCGAGGGATTTATTTATTTTTTCATCTATCTGAAGCAGCTTTACCATTCGTTGTTGTTATTTTCCCGATACTTCTACTCACGTGCTAAATGGACTGTAACATTATGTGAAATTGCATTGGTAAAAAAAGTGCTTTATTTATTTATTTATTTATTTATTTTTTACTGAAAACGTGAAATAAACATTAATCCGAATGAATGCCTTTAGATTGGAGTACTGGTGCTATGATTTGGTTTACATTAAAAAATAAAATTAAACAAGATAATAATAATAATAATAATAAAATCATATTTTTTCACATACTAAATCTGTTTACTATATGAAAATCAAGATTATTCATTCCCTCGCGATATTAAATTAGCGCACATTTTTAAAATATTTTTTACAAAAAAAAAATTCAAGAAGTAGTGGAAAATGTTATTCTGAGACTAGAAGAGAGGGAAGCATCTAAACTGTAGAACATATATGAAAAAACAAATTGTTAAGTATAATTATTTAAACACCATTAAATTTGAATTACTGTCTTCAGGAAGATTAGTTTTTTAATAACAAAACTTGGTGATTTAGTTGATTAATGACCGTATTGCTTCGATACGTTAATAAAAATACTATACACTGCATTTGTTAACGATTATATTGCTTGCAGATTCTTCCAAATCGTAGCAACACAAAGCCATGAATATGTCCTCAGGGATCTGTTTTTAGTTCATAAGGGGACGCTTTCTCTCTCTTCAGGAAGGCTATATGCAGGTTCTAGCTGTGCACATGTCAAAAATAAATGTATACGACTAAATAATGAAATACTACGTCAATTTCTTTTCAGTTGTCAAGTTATTTCTTGTTTTTTCCTACAGGCTTGATATAAAGATCCTTATAGAACTCTTAACTGATGTCCTTGAAATTTCTTGTAAAACACAGCTAATCTTATGAGTGGGGACTGAAATATAGAAACAATTCCATTTGCTTCTTAGTAAGAAACCAAAACGCGATTTCTGATAGAAAAGAAATTTCAATATTCTAAGCTTTTCAGACAACATTGTATGCCGGAACTGATGAAAAAATAACTACGTACAGAAATTTGTGTTATTGCTTACTGATTTGGTATACATTAAATATTGTTAAGTTTTGATACTTTTCTTAGTAAAATGTTGGAAAATGCAGAGCACTTGTGAATAAAGATATTCGCACATACTCCGTGAGAATCGTTGTTTTCAAAGGGGGCACCGTGTAGATGAACCAACACCACCCCTTTGTGCCCCCTCAATTTTGAATTAGCATCCCCAGGGGATACCTTTCTTAGTAAGTGGCAACTAACGAATTTCAGATATGATATCAAAAGGAAAAATTCCTGTTTTAGTATCTTGGTGCATATACATTCACTTGTGAAACCAACGTGTATTTTTACAAAATAGTAATAAAAATTGGAAAAAGGAAGTCGTATATTGGTTCTAACGGTTATCTCACGAAGAAATGTGTGTCAGAGGAAAATCCGGATAATTTCCAATAAAATCTATGAAATAAAATTCTTTTGTGAAATAACTGCAAGCAGTAAAGGGAGTAAATCAAATAAATGCATTTAATTGTCTTAAAAAATAATAAATCTTCTAATAATAAATCATTATTGATTTATTATTAGAAGTTTAATTGTAAGGGAATGTTATTTATTTTTACTTGCAAATAGAAAATATTTTAATTGCTTTGAACGTACTTTCGAGGAACAACTTTAAAGACAAATGTTGTCGATTTATTTTCCTTTATTCCTACATTATTATGGTAACTATATATTTCCAAATAGTTTCGCTTTTTCAGACCAGAAGGTTTGGTAATTTTGGATATCCATAAGGCAACTTCAGCAATCTACAACTCTGCGTATGAAGTTCTAAGTTTCTGTCAAATATAGGGGTTAAAGTTAATTTTTCATTTCAGAATAAAAGAGATATTGACTATTCGCAATGCACTAAGAAATATATTAGAAATACCACTTAATGAAGAAATAAACCTGAGAACTAGAGATGACAGTCCCAGAGGAAACTTTCTTCGAAATATTTAATACGTTTTAGTCTAATAAAAGCACAAATTGCTTATAACATATATTTAAAAAAGAAATAAATAGACATGTCTTTATTCTTATACTTCTTCTGGATCGCAATGTAGAAATTATTACAATGTTTCTTACTTTTTTTTACTCTACATACGCCAAATACTTTCAAATAACAACTTTAAGGAATTTAAGTTAAACAATTGTAATTATGTTTAAATTGCTTCGAATACATTAACACTTAAGTATTTTGACACAAATTCACAGAAATACTTTCTAAAACTATAATACAAAATTTGCTTTGAACGTTCTCAAATGTTTATCGGCATGTTGTATTTTACATTCTCTGCTGTTTGAAAATATGTTAATAACAAACTATGGCATTACTTTAAATTTTTGTCTTGGTAGAATCTTAGTACAATTTTTCTCTTACCTTCTAATAATAAAACCCTAATGATTTTTATTTTATTGAAGTCTGAATTAGAAAATATAAAAATCTGTGAGTTGAGGTATGGCTAGTTTGTAGTATACACATTATCATGGTGAAAGGTAGTCGCATTTTTGTCATATAATTCTACTGTCTAAATCGTGCACAAAAAATTAAGTTTTTTTATTCAGAAAAAAATTAAAATAACTGATGTCTTAAAACAATATTTCTTTATTTTTTCAAAGTACGCATCGTAAGAATATATTATGTTTTACGCACTAGAATTGTTATACCATTCAAGACCAAATTCCCAAATGTTAATTTCTTTAATATGAAGATTTAGTTTAAAGATACAGTAATTTAGTATTCAAAAAGTTTATTTTTTCTGGAGCCATCATCTGATATTACATTTCTTCTTTATTCTGACATGCAGGAAAACATATCGACAACAATATGCATAATTTAAGAAATGTATAGTAATGCACTACAATTATTATATCCTTCAGAAATAAAATCCAAAATGGTAATTCTTTTAATACGAATGTTTAATTTAAAGATACATCGCAATTCAGTATACAAAATGTTTACTTATTCTGGAGCTGTTTACTTAATGTGAATACCACATTTCTACTTTATTCTGACATGCGGGAAAACATATCGAAAACAATATACAGGGTGTATTTTTTTAAAACTGACACGACTCAGAGCCATCTGTAGCGTTATCTATCTGTCGGAATTCCAACACAATTGATAGAGGGGCTAAGGACGACACGGGAAAGAGTTTCCGTGAAAAAAAAAAGTTCCAAAAGTCGCCTATAGGGGAAGATATGGCGCTGTTGTTGTCGGCGCACCTGATAATTTGCATAAAAGGCAAGTAAAACATCAAAATGCAAATTCACGACCATATAGTTTACAGCAGTGCCAGTGTTTTGGGCTATAAAGATAAGGAATGAATACCGAAAAAGTTCTAAGCAGACAAATGAATAACAAAGAAATTTAACTGCAACAACACTTTGTACACCAAACACTTCTCCCTCCTTCAACGTGACCACAGTCCTGGTGGCAACAGATTGCAACCTGAACATTACGTTCTCAACGGCCAAGCGTAACATGTCACCAGAAATGCTCATCACAATAAGGGATATGTTGTCCTTTAGGGCCGCCAAGTTCGAGACTCCACCAAGATACACCTTAGACTTTAAATAACCCCACAGAAAAATGTCACATGGGTTAGGTACGGGAAGAGATGTAGCCATGCAAGTGAAAAAAAACGACTGATGATCCTTTTTTCTGTAAAGCGAAGGCGCAGCAGATTCCGCACTGTATAGTCCAAAATACTGGCGCTGCTGTCGACTACGCAGTCATGAATTTGCATTTTGATATTTTGCTTGCCTTTTATGCTAATTCTCGGGTGCTCCGACAACAACAGCGCCATATATTCCCCTAACGGTGACTTTTAGAACTTGTGTTTCACCGAAACACTTTCCCATGTCGTCCTTAGTCCCTCTATCAATTTTGGTGGAATTCCGGTTGATACATCGCGCCAAAGATAGCTCTAAGTAGTGTCAGTTTAAAAAATAATCACCCTGTACATAATGTTAAAAAAGTCTAGTAACATACTAGAATTATTATATCCTTCCGGACTAAAATCCAAAACAGTAATTTCTTTCATGTGAATATTTAGTTTAAAGATACATCGTAATTCAGTATACAAAAAGTTTACTCCTTCTGGAGCCATCACCTGATACTTTATTTCCGCTTTATTCTGACATGCGGGAAACCATATCGACAATATACATAATTTAAGAAATATATACTAACGCACTATAATTATTATATCCTTCAGGACTAAAATACAAAACGGTAATTTCTTTACTGAGAATATTTAGTTTAAAGATACATCGTAATTCAGTATACAAAAAGTTTACTCCCTTTGGAGCCATCAACTGATACTTTATTTCTGCTTTATTATGACATACGGGAAAACATATCTACAATATAAATAATCTAATAAATGTATAGTAACGCACTAGCGTTATTATTTCCTTCAGGATTCAATTCCAAAATGGTAATGTCTTTTATATGAATATTTAGTTTAAATATACTTCGCAATTCAGTATACAAAAATTTTACTTATTCTGGAGCTATCACCTGATACCACATTCCTGCTTTATTCTGACATGCGGAAAAACATATCGACAACAATATACATAATTTAAGAAATATATAGTAAAGAAACAGTATTACCAATGAAAAAAATTTGGAAAGTTTCGTCCTTGAATATTTATAAAACATATCAAGATAGCAAAGAATAAAATTATAGTATTTATCTGCATTAAAACATAAAATTTCAATGCAACTAAATAAAACAAAACAATTCCTTTCTTAAAGTGAAAAAAATAAATAAATATAAAAACATTTTGCATCGCATTCGCCAAGAACACATTTTGTCAGTACTAAAATAACTAACCTATTTTCAAACTTTGAACAGTTTCTTGGTTTCCAATGATACATTTCTTATACTTTGAAAGAAGTAAACTTTCGGATGAGTGCGAATATATTTCATATGAAATTCCTTTCTTGGCAACTACTTTAGCTTTGTATCTCAAAAAATGCATGAATCTTGCCATTTATTCCGTAGGCATATTTTCGAAATTCGGTCCAAGGTAATTTTTTGAAACCGATTCATATTTCATGAGACGGTAGAAAAATGGCCAGAATAAATGGGGTAGCTACATGTATTATATTGCAAGTGACATAGTTTCCAGAATATGTATATACAGTCTTATTGTATACGCATATTTTCTCAGCTTTATTTTTAACGTTCTAGAGCATTGTTCTGAATGTATATTATAAAAACTTTTGAAACACTTTTAATAAAAATAATATATCTAAACTAGGAAACAAAACTATATCGTCTGGGTTAACCTTATTTTCTTTGAAAAATAGTCAAACTAAGTTTCAGGGGTTAGGGAATTAATACAATGAATAAATACAATGGTAATGCATGCGGATTAATGCCGAATACGAACGAGACCCAAATAATACAATAAATAGTCAAGCATATAGTAACAAGAACTGTTTCTGGGAGTTAATTTAAGAATATAGTATAATTTAAACAGTGTACAAATTAAAGAATTTTCCCCAAAAACCATTTGAATATGTAAAATTTCAAATTTTTTTCGAGGAAATGTCTACCGTATTTATTTATTTGACACCTGTTGACAGACTTTTGAACTATTTATTTTAAAACTATTAGTATAATTTAAAACTATTTCTTATCTGATGAACGAAGATATGCGTAATTTCTTCGCTGAAACTGGAAGTTTATTATATTTATATTATAAGGAGCTACAAAAAGGCTTTTTTCAGGTAAATGTAGAATATGTTACTAGCATACAGTGGGTATGCTAAGAAATATTTTGACATCTCCAACCGAAAGGTGGAATTCAAAGCATAATCAACAAAATGAGAAAACACACGTGCTCACCACAGATCAATTTGTAACGAGCCAGAATAATTTACCAAGAAGAAGAATCTGTAGAATAACTACTAGCATTTAATTTATCAACACCTCAGTAATGCTAATAAGTTTCGAAGAGATGAAAATAATATTTATGTGAAGAATAGTGGAGTTATCTAAGTAAAAATCTACATAAATATTTATGTAAAATATTGATTCTTGATAATATAATATCTATTGTTACTGAAATGAAAGTTTTCCCTTTGTTAACAATTTATTACTGAGGTAATATTATTTATAGTAAATTGCTGTGGATATTTCGATCTAATGCACTGTATTAAATAAAGCCTGGTATAGAGTTTAGAGATAGGAATATATATATATATATATATTCATATATTTGTTTATTTACTGTGAACCCGAATATATATTATATAAAGAGATCAGTGGTTAAATTTTGCCTGAAATTTTTCTTAAAGTTTCTAATTTTATGACCATGCCTCAATTTAGATACTTTTATTTTGTAAAATGAGGAGAAAATTTTTATTTACTTAATATAAATGTATTACATTTTCAGAAATAAAAATTTAATTTTTTTTATAAAGCATGCAAAGATTTAAAAACTTTATTATAATTATATATAATCTCTTTTTTAGGGTTTATCTAACCCTCGACCTGCAAAAGATGACTACGTATCGCTTAAATAGAAAAATAAAAAACAAATAACTGATCCTCTCTTCGTTTAAACCTGTCTGAATATTTATCAAAAGACAGTGTTTTCTATACACGTATGAAATGAGTCTTATTTATATATCTCTAGCATAAACTCTTTTTTTAATTGTGTTCCCCCAAGAGTATTCCATTTACATACACATACAATTACGTTATTGTTATCTATTGATCTATAAGTATTCAAGTATATCTTTCCTAATTTTTAGAGATGTATTGAATTAATGATACTAGATTTAAACTTGAAGTTGTATAGATATCCACATTTGCATCACAAAACAGTTAAGATAATTATGACTACACCACTGTAAATTCTCACATTTATCAATTTTTCTTTAGATAACAAATAAATTATCTGAAATTCCCTGCAACGTAGAATCAAAAATTTTCCCTGGCTATCCTACTTCTCATTATCAAATATATGTACGGTATGACCACCATAGGCAAAACTTTGAAGATGTTTTCCAATGTCACTGCATGAACCATTATTTTTTAGTGAAGTATTTTCAAGAAATGAAATTAATCATCAAAATACAAAAAATATCAGATGTTTTGAATATATGACCTGAGATATATATTCGATCCTATAAAGATTTATTCTGTAAAGTCATTACTAGGTTAGTTTTGACTTAAACTTCAGCTAAAAGTATGAAATTTCATGGGTATCTAATTTCATGGGTAATTTGCTGTCTGTTAAAGCATTGATGAGTAGACTAGGTTGCTCGTGAACATAAAATATTGTTATTACAGCCATCAGTTGAAGTTTTATAGTCCCTGTCAATTTTCTGCTTTAGAATTTGGTTGATTTTTTCTTAATATTGATATATTTTCAGGACACAAAGTTTTGAAAAAAGTTATTTTTCTTTTCTTGACTTTCAGCAGAATGCTCACTTTAAAAATATTATAACTCAAACTAGAGGATTCTACACTAATTATACAACAGTATTTCATGTTTTTAAAATCTGTATATTTCTACCATGAAGTACATGAATAGTTTAAGTTTATAAATATCGCTAAGTAATATTTCATGACTATTTCCATTAAAGTGCATCCAATACTGAAACCAAAGTATAAAACCAAGATATTTCTAGAAATTTGAGTAAATTCTAAAAATATTTTCACTGAAGCAAAAATTACCAAAAAAATTATTGCTGATGACTTTAAAGTCGTTAAACGTTTTACAAGAAACATTTACGTATAAATTCGAAAATAAATTATTCTGAAACCTTTTTAGCTGCACAAAATTGTTTAAAAAATTGCAAATAGAGGTGTTGATTCAAGATATAAAAAACTAAGCAACCTTCAACTTTTTTTATTTTAATATTTCAAACTAAAATTTAAAACATTCCATGATTTTTTAAACTCATGATGTTATTTATATAAAGAATCCTTTAAGGAAAACATACTTTGTAATGCATAGAAATAGAAACATTATAGTTTGTGCATCGATAGAAAGATAATAATTCCTTCAAAAAGGATAATTATGTTTGCAAATCTTGTTTGATTGGTATTTTGTAAATGCGTATTTTGATAAAGTATTTCAATATGAAAAAAACGGTTAAAAATTTGTACTTTAAGAAAGAAAATGTTTTAATTCAATTATATCTATATACATACATAAAACCACATAATAGGGGTTAATATAAAAATCAATAACTGAATACTTAGCACCTTACCACCCTATGAATCTTAAGTATATTTAACGTTATAACCTTTATTTGATACTATTTATATAGATAAAATTACTTCAATGTAGTAGGCGCCGCTTAGAAAACTTCTCAGGTAAACACAACAAAAGTTTTTTTTATTTTATTTACTGTCTATTTTTTTAAGAAATACGAAGTTAGCAACTAATTGCTGGAGTTGTAGGTCGAGTTTTAAGAGTCTAAAGATGTAGAAAGATTAAACTGCTTAGAAATTTAAAAGACATTTCATGATTTCGAACTTAATGGATGATATGAGAGAGCTAATAATCTATTGACTAATTATCTTCCTTCATGTTCCAGTTAAGGTTAAGGAACATAACTGTACTTTTGAAGTTGTAACCATAAGCGTAGATTAAAAAGGATTTGTGTCCGCACTTTTTCATAATTATACGTTATGCACTATCCAAAAAACAGCTTTCTCGGTGAAAGGTAGATTGTTCTCGAAAACTTATTTTTTCATGTTTAAACTCATGAATAAATCATGCTAAATTGCGCAATATTTGAGACGACGCAATTATTCTCTCTCGTATATTTATTTAGAAAGAAAAGTTATAAAAATATATTGCTTCGAAATTATGCCTTTATACCTCTAAACATCCCAGAAACAAAAGATAGGTACAAACAAACCTAATTTTTAAATTTTATTTTACTTTTGCACATTAAGAAAGAATCGTCATTACTAACAATGTTTTTTACAAAATGTAAATGCTAAATGATACCTAGATCTCGAAACATATCTCTGATAAAAAATACACTTTCAGAAAAATTGTTTCTCTCTTTCGACGCAAACTCTCTCCGCTTGTATTCTGAAACCTGTTAAAGTAAAAAGCTCAATTACTGTAAAAACGGGATATTTCGCCCGAAAAATCCGTTGATTTGAAGCGTAAAGTAAGAATAAAAGAAAAAGTTGTTCCTTTGAAGGATTTGGAAAGCGTAATGAGCTATTCAGGAAGATTTGGACTTTAAAGTTTTCAGAACGAAAATGATGCTGACTTTTTCTATTTTAACTATTATTTGCAAAAGTATTGAAAAAAATTAAAAGGCTTCATTTACCTAGATGGTATTTCTTCAAAGACAGATTTTGTTGTCTCTCTAAAGATTCAGAAATTATTGACAGTTAAACAATAAACTACAAATGTTTATTCACCAGGTGAGGATTTTAGAAAAACTGATAAAAACTGCCTGATTAGAGCGAAAATTTTAAGAAATTAAATAACATAAGACAAATAACTTTTTCAAGTCTTTTTCTGTATCTTTTTCTTTGAATATTTAAGTAGATCTCAAACTTACACTTTTAAAATGTTTTTTTCTTTTAAATCAAATATAATGTGAATAGAAAATTATAAGTAAATGTAAGATATGTTTTAAAACTAGATTGCCTTTCGTATTAACTAACATTTTTAAAGGAATATTAAGTAAACTATATAAATTAATATTTTTTCACACAATATCAAAATATTTGGTATGCATAGTTATGAAAAAGAATTTAATACAATCATGTGTCTGTGTAATCGTATATCAAAAGGGAAATAAATATAGATAATGCAATCATATATCCGTAGTATCAAATGAAAAAATAAATATATAGAAACTGTGAGGAAAAAACCTTCTTGTTTATGTTTGACGACAAGATATTCAAGATGTTAAGCCCCGCACAGCGTTAGCTTATAGGGCGATTTTTTTTAAAGCTACTGATAACCAATCGTCCCGACCATAATACACTCTACTTCAGTTCCTCAGGATTCGACACTCGATACCATTCTCAGCCCCCTGTAACCAGCTAGGCCAAGACCTTCATCCTATGCCACTTGCACCTTATTACCACTCGCTCACAGTCGACGACCGGAACCAGAGCATCGACCGCTCAACATGCAGCGTCATTGTAGCACTAATTTACCTTTGCCTTATTCTGCCTTATTTCTGTGGCAAATACTTTCAATTAACAGTTTTAAATTAATTTCTTTATTGATTAATTACTCTTTATCTTACTGTTTCTTTAAATACATACTTTAACTGTTTCCTTAAACTGCAAGATATATTGTATTGAAAATGCAATGCATTTGCTTGCAAATGAAGTTTCCTAATATAACTTCCCTAGTTTTAAAAGTTATTTATAAAAAGCGTAATTAATGTTTAATACATGTTTTTCAATGCTCAGTAATTTTTTTAGTCCGCTACACTATTTCAAACACCTAATATTTACCTTTAATTTGCAATTAATTTTCTGCATTTCGATTACAAGAACTTTAATTTTTGCAATGTCCATTGTACTATCCCTCCACGTATTGGAAGGTATTCTGGAAAACTCCAATTCTGGAAAAATCCAATTTTGGAACATAATATTCCCTCTACAATCAAAATTCCTCTTTGTATGCATTTTAATTAGCAAAAAATATCCTTGGACATAGCTTTAAACATTAATTCACTCGATCATGAAGAACACCTGTAAGTAAGTTAAACAAGCTACAGGCAAAACAGCTTAGATAGACAAGCAGGTAAAACAGCTTAGAAAGCTGTTTTACCTGCTTGGGGTATTTGACACTTTTACTGAATAAATGAATTCGTAGCATAGACGAAAATGTTTTTTGGGAATAATAGACATTTTAAAGCAAATTCTTTATTTAAACATTTTCAATTGGAAGACATTTTGTTAGATCTTTAAAACTTTGTTGTATTTCGTTTTTATTTAACGTTTCAATATGCACAGTTTGTAAACCTGAATTCTAAAATTCTGTGATATAATCATTTTCATGTATATATACACATTTCACAGTTCATTTGATATATAATTATACTGTAATATGGTTTATTGTACTTATGCTCTAATATATTTTATTTTGTCATATTTTTGTTAGCACTCCTTGCATGACTTATTCTTAATTTTACTTAAAAGTAAGCTTTAGATTTACCGGCTGGTATTATTTTTACTTAATATAAATCTTCCAAAAATAGGGAGTTATTGGAACGAAGTTCTTTTATGCGGCATACAGTAGAGTGAACTGGCAGGAATCGTCACGTAACGAAAACACGTTATGCCCCTCTCAATAAGAGCTTTTTTCTCAAGAACTCTGTGGCTGAATGGTTATCTCATCAGACTACGGAGTATCGAACTACCGTACTACGGAGCGAGAGGTACCTGGTTCAAATCCTCGCACAAGAGATGGCTGTTTTTATTCCCACTCATTCTTGGAATAGCGGAGTGTATATATATATATATATATACACTCCGCTATATATATATATATATATATAATCAATAGAAATATACTTATGAAATCACGTCTATAGTTGAAAAAAAATAACATAAGGAACTTTGTTCCTGACGGGGTCCCCCAACCGCACAATTTTTTTATATAAATCATGATCAAAAATGTAATTAGCAAAATACCTGATAAGATAGAAAAAGAAAACTTTATACCAACTACACAAAGAGATCTGACAGGCATCTTAATTGGTAACATAAAACTAATGATGAAAATTGCGTGTTCGTGTTTTTGAGGTCTTACCGGATGGGGTTGTTATTAGAGGGCAATTTGGGAAACGCCTGATTCTAGTTAGCTTAAATTTTGTTACTAGGGAAAAAGTTAAGTTAAAATCTAGGCTTTTCCAGGATAAAAAAAATCATATCTTCTCTTAAAATTTGAGATGGTGTACTTTCCCCAAAAGGAATTTTGCCATTACACTCAATTCGACAAATTTCCTTCACAACAATCTAGATTCTCTATAAATCACATTTATTTCAAAATACTTTTTAGTTTACCCACTTCCATGAAAATTTAGACTGAAGGACATCAAAACAATTTGAATTATCTCGCGAAAGATTGCACTGAATACGTAAACAACAAATTAATTTAGGTGTTGCGCAGACGGTTTAATTCTCGGAATTTAGAGGATTTGTCCAAAGGAAAACTCATGAAGCATTTTTAAAATAAATTATGAGAAGCACTTATTTCATATCCATTATAGTGCAAAATAATGCATTGGTCTTTCGGGATTTTAGCATTTTTTTAATCTGAAACAATAAGTTTAAAATATTATTAATTTTGGGGGAAATGTAACGCAGTTTATACATACGCTCTTCGAAACTCATACGCTTCTTTGAAACTCGACATACGATTCGACATACGCTTCTTTGAAACTCATGTATCAAAATCACGAAATCAGTTGATCTCCCTGAAAACATTCCCCATATTTAAAGATTGGATGCAGAAGAAGTAGATTCGAAAAAAGAAGTATTTTTGGAATATATAAATTTTGAATGAGTTAATTTCAGTAATGAAAGAGGGTTTGATCCATAACTTTTAATGGATAGATTTATTTTCCTCCACTTTTGCTTATCCATTAAAGTTTGAAAATTATCTGAGATTGGTTTTTAGGAAGTCTTCTGATTGAAGATTTCCTAGAAACCAATCTCAGATTGGTCGATATCAATATAGTTTGATATGATGGTACAAATGCATATAACTACCCTAATCATCTTTTTTTAAATAGTGATAATTAAATAGTAATTCATTCTACAAACAAATAATTTTTTTTTGCAATCCTGTTGTGATACTGCTCAGTACTAACAGTTCGAACCCTTTTCTATTTATGTCATTATGTTACAAACCTATGAATAGGGATACGTAAATTCCCCATAAAAAATATCGAAATTTCGCAAAAAAATACAATAGATGAATATTACGCAATTATTCACAAAAATTATATAAATTCAAAAATTTAACATTTATTAAATAAAAACCCACGATTTTACTTACTAGTTAAATGCTAACATTGTAGTAGTCTCCACATTATCTTCCTTAAGTCTTTACCTTCTGTCATTAACTACTATGTTGTACGTACTAAAATATATCTCAGCATCTACGCTGTTAACGGGACTATGCAGATCCTTTGTATGGCTGCCTTTCCAAAGATAAGGTAGCAGCATTTCGTTGCAATTAAAATCTGTAAACATCAACAGTAGTATCTTGGTCATGGTAAGTAGATGAAATACCCTTGACTTGGCGCTCAAAATAGCTCTTCAATCTACTAAATTGGTCCACAGAACATGATGGTTGATTTTTACAGTTATATTTTTAGGTTCAACTCTGGTATGAAAAAACGGTCCGGAGGAACTTCGGAGCAAATGCGATGGAGAGTGGTATTTCTCAGTTAAAGACCACGGAAGGTCATAGTTAAGCAATTATGCGAATAAATTATTACTATTATTACATAATTTCGCTTTAAAAGCCGTTTTTAACCGAGTTTTCACCGAAAAGTAGTAAAAAATTAATTTTCGCATTTATTCGCTCATATCGGCAAATTTTGCATTTATTCGCATCTATTTCGTAAATACGAAAATTACGTATCCTTACGTATGAATATTAAATTGTAGAATATAAAGGAGAATAGATATTCTTACGGAATAATTGAATCCACTTATTTTATTATGTCATTTTAAAATTTCTTATACATCCATAAAAATGTTTTATTTTTTACACACTCGTATAAATCTCTTAAATAATGAAATTGAATTCTTGAAAAGAAGAAATGTATTTGACCCTGATATGATTAATAAATATTTCCTGGGGTTATTTTTATCTTTTAAAAGTTTTGTTTTCTGTTCTGTATTTATAAAAAAAAAAACTTCTCAAAATGTTACCCTAGTATCGAAGTGGTTAATTCAAAAAAAGTTTTTTTCTTCCTTAGTCCGAAAGATTAACTTCACTTAGTCATCAAGTAAGTAAAAAGTTTATTTTCAATTGTAAATGGAGACAGCATAGTCGAAAACTCTACTCAGCAGGAAATGCTCTTTCTGAAAATTGCTTTTCCGACAATCGCTCGCTGTTTCTATTTGTATTTTTGGGCCTATTAAGATAAAAAGTTCAATTATTTTAAAAACCAGAGTTTTCTTTACTCGGGAAATCAGAAGGCCGAAGTGTATTCTTAAGTAAAAAAATAAATATGTCCTCGAGTGATTCTGAAGCCGTAATGAGCTAGTCAGTATGATTTCTCTTTAAAGTTTGGAGAAAGAAAACATTTTAGAATCTTCCTTTAAACATTTTCTGAGTGGAAACATTCCGACTTCCCGAGCATTACGTTAACTGCAATTCTTTTGTTTTGAATTTATAGTTATAAAGTAAAGCTTTAACAATAATAGAAACTCCTGAGGTATGAAAAAGAACCTAGCAGATGAACAAATGGGATTTTTCAAACATTCAAATTTGTAAATCCAAATAATCATTACAGAAATGTGAGTACCAAAACTATAATAATATTTATAAATTCTTAAAATATGTTTTTATTTCTGATCAGTTATAATAAAAGAATAAGATAAATACATAACATACCTCAAAATAATTTCGTCTTTTGGTTAAAATTAATAACAATTAATAATGCATGATTAAAATTGGTGAGTTCTCAGATACATTTTAATATTCTCTCTGCTTAATTTATCAAAATATTAGTAATGTACAGGGTTATTTTTATTAAACTGAAATTACTTAGAACCATCTGTAGCGCGATCTATCAACCGGAATTCCACAAAAATGGATAGAGGGACTAAGGACGACATGAGAAAGAATTTCCGTGAAAACAAAATACAGAAGATGCAGATAGGGAAAGATATGGCGCTGTTGTTGTCAGCACACCCGATAATTTGCATAAAAGGCAAGTAAAACATCAAAATGCAAATTCATGACTTCGGAGTCAACAGAAGCGCCAGTATTTAGGGCTATAAAGATCTTTGCGGAATCCGTTGCGCCATCGCTCTACAAACAACACAAGACGAAAGGGCCACCAGTCTCTTTTTTTCCACTTGCATGACCGCCTCGCTCCCTGGACCTAATCCATGTGATATCTTTCTGTGGGGTTATTTAAAATCTAAGGTGTATCTTGGTGGAGTCTCGAACTTGGCGGCCCTAAACGACAACATATCCCGGATAGTGAAGAATATTCCTGGTGACATGTTACGCTTGGCCGTTGAGAATGTAGTGTCCAGGATGCAATGTATCGTCCACTAGAATGGTGGTAACATTGAAGGAGGGAGAAGATAATTTGTTGCATAAAGTGGTGTTGCAGTGAAATTTCTTTGTTATTCTTGCGTGTAGTTATTACAACTTTTTCGGTATATATCCCTTATCTTTATAGCTCGAAATACTGGCACTGCTGTCAACTACATAGACATGAATTTACATTTTGATGTTTTACTTGCGTTTTGTGCAAATTCTTGAGTGCGCCGACAACAACAGCACCATATCTTCCCCTATCAGCGACTTTTGGAACTTTTTTTTTCACGGAAACTTTTTCCCATGTTGACCTTAGTCTCTCTGTAAATTTTGGGTAATTCCGATTGATAGATCGCTCTACAGATGACTCTGAGTAGTGTCAGTTTAATAAAAATCACCCTGTATATAAAGTCAAACAAACTATGTCTCTGATGTATAATGATAAATTATGTGTATATAATTCTAATAAATAATCTGTTTTTCTTATTTTGCAGTACATAGCTTAGAATATTTTTTGGTATAATTGTATACTAAAAAATAAATGGTATAATTGTATGCTTCTTTACCCACAAAACCTGTTTTCATATTTAAAATCTTAAAGTTTAAATTAAATATAGCAAATATATTCACAAATTAGGTACAGTCATGGAACAGTATGCACTGAGAAAATATATATTAATCTACTTTGGAGGTATTAACTGTATCCATACTAACTTTGACACTAGTTTCTTGGATGCTACTAATTATGGTACTATCTAGGATGCTACTAAATATGGTACTATCTAGGATGCTACTAATTATTACAATGTCACAGATTATGTTAGCTCCTCTACAGCCCAATAAAGCTAACTGTTGGGGTTTCTAATGCCTCCTGGCTGGAAGTTCCAAACCAAGTCCATATAGGCTTCGGGATGAAGTGTGCGGCTCATGTTTGTATAGCAACACAAGAGTCGAATTCCGTCTTAGGTAGTTGCCACCTCAATTTTGACCGAGCACTCCCAGGGGTGACATATGAGGAGGTCGTACCATCTCCCACCCTCTTTGACCTCGTAGAGGGACTTTCCGGTCGACCGATTTATCGGCCTAGTCACGGAAGTATTTAGTGGCAAGTGTCGGGATTCGATCCGAGCCCCCTCAGACCCGACAGCCAGCGTGCCACGACAAGGCCGTCTCGAGCCCAAAGCTAACTGTAAATCTGACTATTGCTTTACTAAATAAATTACGAATAACATACTTGCTTTTTACTAACTACGACATTACTATATTACTGTTAAAACTGTTTCTAGTGATATGGTGACATTCCTCCTGTCTTGCGTTTTAACATTGCGTTGTGTTTAGCGGGAAGAAAACCCCACTCTTCAGTACAATCATCCGGAGCCACAAAACACCGCATTGAAGTCGTTTTCAAGACATTATTCGGACCATTAATACAACGAACATACTTCCTTGGCCTGTAAAAAATGGACATAAAAATTTCTGACTAACCCCCCTCAATTCGTCTTTGGTCAGCCCTTATAAAGTAAAGTGTGTCTCCAGAAAATCACCAGCAAAAACAAATCTTGCCAAGAGAAGTTGATTAACACTCATACCTCTAGTGTCTGGGACAGAATAATCGGTAGTGCTGACCCAAGTTAGCAGACAGTCCCCCAAAACCTCAACCTGCAAGTGAGGTCCATCAAGAAAAATTAATGATGGCCAGGACCTCCCAAGACGGCAGCAAATGTTTGAGATAGATGGCGGAGCCGATTGCTTCGCAGCCACGACACACTTCGACAAAGCCATTCAAATAATCGGAAGCTATGGTCGGCAACGAAGCCTGCAAGACATTTACAAATATTTTCCCAGAAAGCCCAAAAATCGTCACAATACTAGCTTATACTACCTATTTTACTAAAGTAGTATTAACAATGATATAATTGTGTAACATTCGCTATGGCACTACTAAAATATTATACACTAACAATGGTGTAATTCACTACAACTCTGTGACGTAAAACCGATGCACAGTGATGAAAAAAAACACAAAAATAATCGTTTTTCCTGCTAGATAAGATATTAACATAACTTTCTTTATATTTCGAATAAAATAACATACTCTATCCACAAACCGCTTAGAGTATCATCTAGAATTTCAACGGGACACTGCACAAAATGTTGCAGATGCTAAGTCTATCGAAGGAGGTACCAACATAAGGTAAATAATGGTATTGTCACACTGTATAAATTCTTATGTATTATTAAGAGATGTAAAGAGGCTACTTACTGTTCCTACGGGATTGCAAAAAAAAACTCAACTAGTAGATAAAATAATTGCCGTATATATTTGAAATGTTACTCAAGGGTAATGAAAATGAACGCACGGTTCTTTGATACCGGAAAGACTGTATTAGAATTTCCGTTTTGTATTTAGAAAGATGTTACGTGGCGCAATGACTTAAAAAAAATATTTACTGGTCATCGCTTATTCGATCAGAAAAAAATCAGCTCATTAACTTAATTGGTTAATTGGTCGTAAGTTCTCTTTAACAATTTTACGCTCCAAGGGGAATTACAATAACTGCATTTTCTTATACTAATTTACAATCTTTATTAGCAGCAATATGAAGTATTTTAAAAATATACATGTATTTCTATTTGAGATTCAAATTTGTTTAATATTTTTTTCTTAATACACGTAATGGAAGATAATATATGGTCTATTTTTCTTACAGATTACCAGAGAAAATATAAAAATACATTTTTGCTGGTATGAATAGCCTTTATTATTACTAATGCATATCGTATTACTCATAAAAATGTAATATGTATACATTTACAAAATTTCGGATACATTATATTAATATCAGAACTAATCCCTTTAATGTTTGATCTTCCACTTTGTCCTCTGGCAAAATATTATAAGCTGGCAAAATATATAATACTTAAAGAATATATAATATATAATACCTCTGGCAAAATATATAATACTTAAAAAAGTTATTGAATATTCAACCAATTGTTCCCGAAAGCATAGTTATACCTTCCTAGCTAATGCTTATGGAGGCAAAATTTCACTACGAAAGCTCCGTCCTTTAACATTAATTTCTTCTTTTGATAATATTTCTGTTTAAATGTTTGTTATCCTCGCAAATTTGTGAAAATATTGCGATAAAATGTGACATTAAAAAAAAGTCTACGATATATTTTCTCTGTTTATTATTTCTTTCCCTTAACATGGTGTTTTATGTCAGCCATTAAATCACACAGATCTGCAACCAAAAAGCTGTTTCATTATTTTCAATTAATTTCCATGTATTTCGGTGTGCTGGATACGAAAAAATGTACTAGAGGTCGAAGATTTGTTGGGTCAATTCAAAATCCAGTATGATTCAGCGCATTGCTTCTTTTCATAGATTCTTCAAAAAGAAGTCTCAAAGCAGCTTTGCTCCACAACGGCGGTTTTTACGCTTCCATTCAGTACACTTGCAGGCCATTCCGTACACTTGAAGGAAACCTACGAGAACTTGGATTTTGTTCTTCGTAAACTTAAATATGAAGACCATGGTTGGCAAGTGTGTGGGGATTTAAACGTCTTGTGCATGCTGCTAGGGCAACAAGCTGGATATACCAAATACCCTTGTTTTATGTGTCAATGAACAGTCGAGACCGACAAAATCACTGGGCCAAGAAGAGTTGGCAACCGAGGGTGCTCCCAGTTGGTCAAAATAATGTCCTCCTAGAAACTTTGGTACCTCCATATAAAGTTCTTCTACCACCTTTCTATATAAAATTGAGGTTGATAAAGTAATTCGTGAAATTACTTCCAAGAAATGGAAAATTCTTCAAATATTTGGTCACCAAGTTTCCAGGTCTCTCGAAGGCAAAACTGAAGGAAGGTGTGTTCGTTGGACCAGACACTAGAAGGCTGATCAATGAGTTTGTAAATGCCATGGTGGATTCTCAAAAAGAAGTATGAATTGCCTTTAAAGAGGTCATACAGAATTTTTTAGGCAATAAGAAAGGTCCTGGCTACAAAAAAGATCGTCGGACGAATGCTGAAAGAATTTAAAGATTTAGGTTGCCCGATGAGCTTGAAAGTGCATTTCCTCCAATCCACATTGATTACTTTACTGAAAATTTGGGATCTGGGAGTGAAGAACAAAGTGAACGTTTCCACCAGGACATTAAAGAGATGCAAAGAAGATATCAGGGAAAATGGAGCATTACAATGATGGCATGCTACTGTTGGATGTTTCAGAGAGGCATTCCAGATGCTACTCACAAGCGTAAATGTACCAAGAGGAGTCTCACAGAGAAGAAGAAACGGATTTAGTGTGTTTTAGTGACCACATTTCAGTTCAAAAATGATTTTCATGTAAAATTTTTAATTAAAAATTAATTTTCTAACTATATTTTACTTTATTTTGAAGTATTGCCTTATTTAACATAGTTACCTGAATTGTCAGAAAACGTGATGTCCTATGGCAAAACGGAGGTCATTTTTAGATTCAGCGTACAGAAAAAAATATAAAGAATATGTGGAATAACCAAACACCTCTTAAAAAGTTTTAAGACAGACCTGTATTATAAGATATATATATATATATATATATATATATATATATATATATATATATATATATATATATATTATATACCAATAATATTTGAATACGAAGTGCAGAGTCCACGAAGTGCAGAGTCATCCAGCAATGGCCGACCCATAAGGGACATATCTAGAGAGCTGAATTACGCAAAATCAACAGAGGCGTATGTGATTCACAAGTAGAAGGTGAGCGGTGATTGTCGAGATGCGCCCCGAGTCGGCAGACCCACGAAACTGGGAGATTGACACCAACGAGTATTGCTTGGTATTCATGGTCGTGCTGCCGCACATAAGCCTTTGATCACCAAGTCCAAAAGCGCTGCTCGGTTAATATGGTGCAAAGCATGTCGAAGGTGGCCCGTAAATCAGTGGAAATGGATTCCCTGGAACGATGAATAAAGGTTCACCCTCTATCGTTCGGATGGCAGGGTCTGGGTCTGGAGTCTGCCTGGAGAACGCCTCTTGCCGGAATGCATTGTGCCCCAGTAAAGTTCGGCGAACGTGAAATTATGGTCTGGGGATGTATCTCCTTGTATGAACTGTCCCATTTCATGGTAAGCTCAACGAAGATGCCTGCTGTACTGTTTTTGACGTCAGTGTGTTTCCTATGTTGAGGCATATTTATGGGATGGATCCATATAACTTCCAGGATGTAACGCCAGCTATCATGTTGCGAGGTCCACCATCGATTGAGTATGGTGTCAATGGGGTTAACCAAAGGGACTGTCATGTCCAAATTCCAAAACTGAACCCTATCGAGAACCTATGGAACGAGTTGGAATTCCGAATTTAGGGGTGCAACAACCGTCCAAAATCGCCGAAGCAACTTTCCTGCCTTTTCCAAGCCGAGTCGAAGAAAATACCACTAGCCATCATAGATGGAATTGCAGAAAGCATGCCCCGGAGGGTTAAGGCTGTAATTGCCGCTCGTGGAGGCTCTACTAACTATTGAATATGAATAAATTTTGTTATTCTTTTCTATCACAGGTGTCCAAATGCTTTATATATATATATATATATATATATATATATATATATATATATATATATATATATAGTATATATATTTGTGTGTGGGGGGGGAGTGTGTTTGTTTGTGTGTTATGTATATTGGAAGGATTTCTCCAGAATATTATTTCATAAATTTCACTTACATTTTAAAAGAAGAAATCCTCACGTACCTATAAGAAAAAGAAAATTAAGGTAATTTTTATTGAATTATACAAATAATATAACATTTTTATTAAATTAAAATATACAGGTTAGCATTTATAATAACGATTCTCCGTTTAATTGTACATTACATTTACATGGTATGTGAAAATCTAATACTTTAAATTTATGTGCAGGGGAAAAAATTATTCATATGATAAAAGAAATGTAATTACAATCAATAGAAATATTCGTATAAGACTCAGTTGTATTTACAATAGAACACCTGATTTGAAATGCATGCCTCGAAGTTGTAAACTCAAGAAAATTCACAATATTTTAAAACCGTAATTTTTGCTTTTAGTAAAATATCCTTTACTTGAAATATAAAAGTAATATGAAATTAATATGGGTAAAACTCTGTATTATTTTTTATTTACATGCTATATTAAATTTATTTTTTTTCATACATGCTGTATTAAAACTTCTTGGTTAAAAAACATTACTCTATTGGATTGACAAAATACTTAACCTAAAATAGATATAAAAAAATTAGGTTAGATGTTCATAATTATGAAATAACTAGCTGAATACCCATGCTTCGCTTCGGAGTACATTCAAATTAAATATAATAGTCACTGTATGCAATAAATGCCCCCTCCCTCCCCCCCCCCCAAAAAAAAAATATATATATATATATATATACACTGCTGGCCACTGTAAATGCAACACCCTGAAGGAAACATGCAAATAACATGAAATTTACAACATGCATTAGCGGAGGTGAGATATGCAAATGATTAGAATTTCAGCGCAGACTCACATCACGCGCGCCTGTGGCGCCACTTCAAAGCGCTATTTAAGGCTTGGAGATTTCGACGATTTCCAGTTCGGCAATTGTGTTTTTCTTGTGGTTTTTTCAAAAAAACGATCAATTATGCCTCGTCGAAAACAGCTATCATCTTTTGATCAAGTATCCGAGTTCGACAGAGGAAGGATAGTGGCCTACCGAGATTGTGGATTATCTTTCAGGGAAATCGGTAGTCGTGTTGGACGAAACCAAACAACTATAATGCGGATATGTGATCGTTGGATGCAGGAGGGTACGACGGACCGGCGTGTTCGATCGCATCCACCTCAGCGCACCACTTCACGTGATGACAGGCAAATTGTGCGCATGGCAGTGACGGATCGCTCAGTCACATCACGAACCATAGCACAGCACATGCAGTCTGTAACGCATCATCCAGTGTCTGCGCGTACCATTCGACGCCGTTTACAGCAGAGTGGTCTGTCCGCAAGACGTCCATTGCTTTGTCTACCCTTGACGCAGAACCACAGACGTCTCCGCCGCCAATGGTGCGATGACAGAAGGATGTGGACGGCAGAATGGAATGAAATTGTCTTTACTGACGAGTCACGTTTCTGTCTGCAACACCAGGATGGTCACATTCCAGTCTGGAGACACCGTGAAGAGAGGATGCTGAACAGCTGCGTTATGCACCGCCACACTGGCCCTGCACCGGGTATTATGGTATGGGGCGGTATTGGATATCACTCTCGGACACCTCTAGTACGCATTGCAATACTTTAAACAGCCAGCGCTACATCTCCGAGGTGTTGGAGCCAGTTGTCCTTCCTTACCTTCAGGGCTTGCCCACAGCAATATTTCAACAGGATAATGCGCGACCACACGTGGCACGCTTTGTCCAACGGTTCTTCGTCAATCGCTTCGTCAATCGCGATTGAATTGCTTCCCTGGCCGCCTCGCTCTCCGGATCTTTCGCTGATAGAAAACATATGGTCCATGGTTGCTTTACGATTGACCCAGATTTGATTCCCAGCTGCCACAGCAGATCTACTTTGGCAACGTGTGAAAGCTGCTTGGTCTGCTGTACCCCAAGAACTCATCCAAAGTCTCTTTGAATCAATGCCGAGGCGTGTGGCAGCGGTGATCTCCAACAATGGCGGCTACTCTGGCTACTGATTTTGGCAGGAACCACACTTCACAGAAGTCTATAAATTTAATCATTTGATACTTGGTCAACATGTTATCTACAAAATAAATTTTGTTGTGATATCTCTTGTCTTTCTTGGTGTTGCAATTTGGGTAGCCAGCAGTATATATATATATATATATATATATATATATATATATATATATATATATATATATATATATATATATATATATATATATATATATATATATATATATATATATATATATATATATATATATATATATATATATATATATATATATATATATATATATATATATATATATATATATATATATATATATATATATATATATATATATATATGGGCTTGTGACGGTCCAGTGGTACAGCGCGCTGGTTTCCAATGCTGAAGGTGCTCAGATCGAGTCCCGGCGTTGCGCCACGATATATGCCTGCGTTCTTGTCGTCCCTTCATACGGGGTAATGCTGTCCGCCTATATGGTGCCCCCATAATAAAATGGGCAGTAAAACTGTGGCGTAGTAAGGGCGAATGTTTGATTACAAGTGCCTCCGGTATGTATATATATATATATATATATATATACAGAGGCTGTTCGCACATTTTGTAGACGATTTTGGTAAGCGGTAATAAAAAATCATTTGCTGCAAAAGATAAAATTGCAATTGTACTATGTTTTTAAAAGTCAAAATTATCGTCTGTGGCTTGAAAGTTTTGTTTTTATTCAAAATGGCGTTTTTAAGAAAGCAGTGTTTCGAAGGCTACATTTTTGCTCTTTCCGAAGAGAAATATGCATACTCCGCTATCCAAAAACGATGTGAGAGTCATGGTTTTGTGATATCTAAAGCGTCGATAGGTAATATCGTCAACAAGAAAGGAAAAAAAACGTCAAATTGGAGCCTCAAGTATGACAAAAATTCGAAACAAGTATCCAAGGAAAAAACGGACATCTTCAACTATTGCAAAGGTACGTTGTTTAATGTTAAAAGAAAATCCCCCTAGTCAAAGGACAGTTGCAAAATTATTAAAATGCTCGGTGTCCAATGTAAACAAAATGATAAACGTTGATTTAAATCTTAAGAAAGCGAAAAAAACGCAATGTGCATCGTCTTCTTCCAAATCATATCGCTGAACGCAGGACACGCTGCAGAATTCTTAATGAGAAACACTTATCCAAAGAAAAATAGAAAACAATTGTCACAATAGATGAATCATGGGTGTATTTAAATGATTGCAACAAAAAAAGAACCATTTATTATCATAAAAGGGGAGAAAAAAATTTAAGTACATGGTTCAATTAATCGAAAGAAAGTTTTTCTATGGGATTCATGATTGTTGCTGATTTTTCTTATAATGGCAAGTTAAAAATAAAGAGAGTGGGTAAAAATGTCAAGATTAACTCCACATACTATCAGGAACATATTTTATCGCCAATTTGTCTGAATGAAATACCATCACTTTACCCACAGTGCCATCAATCTGTGAGACTCCATCAGGACAAAGCTAGCAGTCACACATCAAAATCCACTGTAAATTTCCTAAAAGAAATGGAACAAAAAACTGGTATCAAGGCCATACCCTTCACTGATATCCCTACTAAATCTTCTATTACTACTACTACCTCCTACTACTAAATCCCTACTAAATCTACTAAATGTCCTACTGTATCACCTATGGATTTTTGTGCTTTCGGACTTTTAAAATCCGCATTTTCCAAACGTCGTCCCAAAACCCTTACAGGACTCTGGAAAGCTGTTCAGGAGGAATGGGATAGAATACCTCTTCTGACACTTCAAAAGGCATTATTATCCTGGAAATTGCGGTGTCGAAAGATAGTTCAGAATAAGGGATGTCAAATAGAATATTTAAAACACAAGAATTTTATGTAATTTACTTTTGTGAATACAATATACATCGTCTAAAAAATGTGTGAACAGCCACTGTATATATATATATATATATATATATATATATATATATATATATATATATAAATGTGATAATAATCACATTTGGAAAATTTAGCTCAAGGGGATTGACGCGTAGAACTTATGGGAGATGCAGTCGTGCGAAGTGATCATCCAGGAAAACACTGATGATATTTAGGAGAGTAACACACTTGGAGCCATTGATGAAATACGCAAATTCCAAGACGTCCTTTATTTATCAGAAGGCATTAGCTGCAGTGGCCACTGGACTTGTCCGGCGCCATGCCAGGACGAGACGTGTTAACAGCAGTGTTTACATACAAGAGTTAAGAAAAATGCCGTCGTGTCCACCAGATTTCTGGCGTCTGTGAACAGCACATCCAACAGCAACGAGAGTTAGAAACGAAGAGAGAGAAAAGTTTTCTGTTCATTCAATTTTAAATAGGTGTTTTGCGATATTTACGCCAGAGGACCTAAACTACTTAATATATAATTGGGCGTCTTTAGGTTCGTGGAGTTCACGTGTCCCCTTCGGTTATCCCGGGGACTGATAGATCCCACGCTTGTTAGAGCTGTGACCCATTGACCTGGGAGCAAGATAAGTGGCCATAAAGATCTTGTAAAGTGTGGTTTTGACGTTACAGAACCCATAAATCTAGAGTGGTTGTAGTGCTGTAGTGGTTGTAGTAAGAATTTCGACATTACACTGACATTCGGAATCTCATAAACTTCTAACACTCATATCTGGGGATGTTATTAAGTTCAGATATTTCACATGCCTGCTTAATGATCTGTAGGGCTAATATAAACTATCTTATTTTACTTTTAGGTTGAAATTTTGGAAAAGGGGTTCGTGCTTTATTAACAAGAGAGTATGCTTTAAAGTAAAGTAATTTACAAAGACGCGTTTTCTTGTTACTTACACACACACACACACACACACATATATATATGTATATATATATATATATATTTATATATATCGTAATGGGTATTTTTATATACAGAATAATTAGATTATTCCATTCCAAAAATATTCAATCTAAATACAACGGTCAATGTATGCGATTAGTTTGTATGTTTAATATCCATAAAGCATACTAATTTGAATTGAATTCTTTAAAAACTTCCATCTCAATTAGTCTAGTGTTTAAATTTTATCTTTTACCGTATTTTAATATTTTTTTCGTCAATTTATTTCGTTGTTATGCACGTAACGCAAAATTAATTTAAAGTGTCACAAAAAGAAAAGAAACCATGTGATCAGCATTCAATAAATTGAATTCTAAAGGTGAATCTTTAAAAATTCCCCCAAAATCAAAAAATGAAGGCAAAGGTTCGTTTCATTTTAAAGGAATTTTTATATTTCTCTTGATGTAAATGTTATAACCCTTAGATTATTATTTTAAATGCAAAGAATATTACAAAAACAGCTTAAAAATTTTATTTAAAAAAATCTAAGAATTTTTCAAAAATCTCTCTTAGTGTACCCCTACACTGTAAGAATAATTGCCAATCAAAATTTCAGCCCTTTAGGTACAGTGGTTTGGTCTGTGCGTTATTTGTCAGTCAGTCAGTCAATCAGTCAGTCAGTCAGTTACGGAACTGTTTTATATATACAGACAATGATGTTTGGATAATTTTCTGTGCACGAATATAAAACTTTGCTCTGCTTATTCATAAAAAAACGAAAAAATATCTTACTTTAAACGCTTAAGATACTTAGCATGATACATAATTCATAAAGATATTAGTTCAATGCGTATTCATAAAATTCACGTCTAACTGTCCTTAGTTAAACAAGATTATCTAATTGGAAGGACAAAATACTTAACGTGAAATACATTTAAAAAAAATTCACATTGAATGCTTCCGTATTTATGGAATAACAATGTCGATAGGATCATTTTTCACAACAATAAAAATTTGCTCTGCCTCTTTCTCATTTTAAAAAATAAATGAATATCTTACTTTACAGTCGCAAGGTATCTAGCTTGATACATGATCCAGAAAATAAAAATAATAACTTTATGGCGTATTCATATAATTCATGCGTATAAAACTCTTTTTGCAACAAGATACCAAAATTTAGATTAAATGTTGTTGCGTAATTAGGAAATGAGAATGATGCTAGAAAGTTCTTTTTGGCCCGAGAATAAAAGTTTGCTCTACTTATTTATATAAAAAAAGAATTCGTTCAAACAAAATCAAATGGTTCTTTCGGACGTATGATTGGATTATTTCATTCCAAAGAACTTTGTAACAGCTTAGAATTGTACATAAATATCTTTTACCTACAATTTTGTTAAGCTAGGAAAATCATCTTTTTTTTATACAATCATAACAAAATGGTTTGATATAAACTGGTTACGTTACAAGTATGAAAATTAATTACTATAACCTATCTTATAGAAGATTCATTTTTGTGTACAAACAGTTGGAAATGTGTATAAAAATATGTAGTAAAATTAATCCATAAAATTTTATGATGTCTGAGAATCTGACCAAAGTTATAGAGAGAGATATCCGTAGTTTTTTTCGTTTGAAGAATTCAATGAGAAACTTTTCTTTCGATCAACCTTTAAAGCAACCTTTAGTTTTATGATACGTAATGTTACATTTGAAGAAGGTTCATCCTGGGTACTTTAAAGCTGGAATAAGAATTTAATAGATCCTATCTACTGATGCGTTTTAATACACTTTGAAGAATACTGAGCCAATGTACAACGGACTCAGTATTCTCCAGAACTGCAATTGATTCAGTTGGCTGATTTCCCTTGTTTCGACGAGAGTGTACTGGATCATCTAATACGGAATTCATTTCAGTGGAATAAATCTTAGGGGTTCAATGGACTAAGCTAGAATAAATCCCTAACCTCTAGGAATGATTCACGGGAGAAATTATCAGAATCCACCCTCTGTTACAGGAAATTGGAATTGGTACATTCGTGCTTACAAAAGGGCTAGTAAAATAATCTAGGTATTATCGATCGCTAAGAAAATAAAAATTCGATATGTTTGGCTCAATAACTATTATTTAAAATCACTTTTGCTGTCGCATCACGTACGAACAAGCGTATCCTAGGCAGAAATTTAAATTTCGTTTGTTTGTTTGAGGTAAACACTAAAAGCAGTGAAAGAGAAATGGTAACAGGAAACGTCATTTACGTAAGAGGAAACGTCATTTAACACTAGAAGCGCCAGAGCAGTCATTTTGACTGTTTTCGATTTTTTGTTTCGATTCTTAATTAAACCCGCTATCTTAGGAACTCACAATCTTTTTGAGTTTTCCTAAAAAACCTCAAAAATTATTGGTTCAAATATTAATCGAATGAAATTAAAATTAACAAAGTTATTTATAGTTATACCTAGGAGTGTAAAGAGCTTTCAAATTGACTTCTGGTAAAATTGGATAGATTCGTCTTGATTTCTCTCGAGGAAAACAACTTTTCTTGGAAAATATTTCCCCTACACATTCCTTTCATTCACTGATTCTTTACAACAGGAAATACTTCCCCCTCTCCCCTCTCTACCGTCTCTCCCTTGTTAGAGAAATGTAACAGTCCATAGTTTGCAGTAGTTGAGTCAGCTTATCTTTTTGTGGCATTTCAATCTTTCAAGCGCACTATAATGGTTACTCGAAGACCGCGTTATCTTATTCCAGAGGAAATTGTACAACTTTTACAGGATTTGTCTGAAAATGAATCTGACGTTGAAGAACATAGTATTGATGATAATATGGATTACGAGGCTTTGAAGCAAAAAATAATTCTAGTCATTCTGAATAAAGCATGGATGAGCAACCCTTGAGTATGGAATTATACATGGAGAACTCCTTTTTTTCGAGAAACAATGTCCCGCAATTGTTTTCGAGATATGATGGAAAACCTAAGGTTTTGTTTGAAGTCAACTAGAACTCAGCTTTTAAAAGTTGATAAGTTTGCTCTGTGTCCTGACTCTTGGAATAAATTTATAGAGAACTGTGCTAGTTCATATAAGCCAGGAGAAAAATCTTGTTGGGGATGAACAGTTATTTCCATCCAAAGCCTTCCTCAAAATGTTGTAATGCGTCTTACAAGACCTTATCTGAATACAAGTAGATATGTGACAGTTGACAACTATTTTTCCTCACTATCATTGGCTAAAAAACTTGAAAGGAAAAATACAAGTTTTGTAGGCACAGTGAGAAGACATCGAAAAGAAATTCCGCATGAAGTAATGAAATTTAAAAAACCCAGCTGTATGAAACTATTTTACTAAAGAAGAGAAACTACAATGGCGGTTTATCAAGGTAAAACGAATAAAAATGTCTTGCTACTAAGTACCTTGTATCCAAATGTAAATGTAGAATCACATAATTAGAAGAAGCTTCCAGAGACAGTCGAGTTCTAAAACAAAACCAAATGTGGAGTTGATACGTTGACCAGATGAGGCGTAAATATTCCGTACGGACTGCTTCTTGTAGCTGGACAGTGCATGTTTTTTATAATGTGCTGGATTTAGCAGGATCAGATATCTATGTTATTTACATAGAATTAATTGGTAAAAATATTTCAAGGCATATCTTCTTATTTCAATTAGCGAAGGTGTTAAGACAGCTTCATTTGAAGAGGAAAACAAGCTCAAGATTGCCCCAGGAAATTTCCAAAACTAGCATGCCGCTCTTAAAGAAAAGACGCCAGTGCCAGTTTGGACATTGTAACAACAATAAAACAAGTGATGTGTGTAAAAAATGTTGATATTATGTATGTGGACAATGCACTTCCAGCATTGAAAAAGTTTTGTTGTGTAAAAATTGCGAAAAGCAATAAAATTGCGAAAAGCAATAGAAGTTCTTAAAATATATAATTAAAAATAACAAAAAGTATTTTAAAGTTGTATAAAACATTTGCAATTTAATATATGCATTAAATTCATTGAGTAGTCAATTTGACTACCGTTGGCGCTTCTAGGTAGGAAGAAAGTTTGGCGCTTCTAGTGTTAAAGTTTTTGATTTTTAAAAATGCATGAAATTTGAACAAAAGAAAATAATGTAGAACATGATAAAATAATTGATTGACTGAAAAATACTATGTTCAAAGCTCTTATGTGTTTCCTCTCAATATAATGACGCATACGAAATTGTGTTGAATAGACTGAATGTATTATATTACATTCATTTATCATTTAAATCCCAGTTGTTGTGTCAACATTTATTTGATGTGCACTGTGCATGGGGCAGATAATTATTAATTTCTAACAGCCCCTCAATTACATAGAATTTGTTTGACATATGTCGAAAATTGAAAGCCTTTGTACGACACTAGGTGGAGAAAAACATGCAACTGTAACAGAAACTTACCATCTTATATGCTATTTTTTCAGTCTAACTATCTGCATAAAAGATGTGATTGATTATCACTTGAAAAAGGCTTTTCGTTACATTTGTTTTATGTGTAGTGTCTTACGTCCGGTGTATAATGTAATTTAATTGCACTATTAAATCTCGAATAAAGACAACTTGTGTAAACTATTTTCTTGAATCTTGAATTTGAGAGAAATTCCTTGTCAGCATATGACTCTTTTGACCTTGCTGTGGTCGTGCGGCGTCTAATAGACACTGCACTATCTTATTTAGGTTTTAGTTACTCTATTTGTAAAAATAATTATTTATTAAAACAGTAAGTTGAAGGCATGACAGATGTAAATGAAAACAAATTAAGTAATTTTAAATGTAATTTTATATGCACTTTTTAAGATAAAATGAATTACAGCAAATGAAAATAAAAGGAATTTCTATAAGCAGTTTTTAGAAATAAAAATGAATTAAACAGAGAAAAAAATAACTATAAGCAATTTTTTGCAATAGGATAAATACATATAAAGGAAATTTTAAAACATACATTTCACTTAGCAATTACAAATTTGATGTAAGGCTAATCGGGTGTTTTGGTATATATTTGTTTGCTATACAACAATGATAGCAACTGTAGGAGTAGCACTTGTTCCAGTCAAGTGACAAAAGAGTTGTGTTTTGTTATTTAATAACAATTCTGATATTTGTATCTTAAAAAATACAGGTGTATAGGAAGGATAAAAAGTTTCTTAACACACTTACACATCGAAAGGGAAAATTTACATATAAAAACAAAAAATGCTCTTTTTAAATTCACTAGTCTTAAACGCATAATAATGTAACTATATATTGAAATTTTAAGTATTCTCAAATTATTAAGTGATTGTTATTTTTATATTTAAAAAATCCATTACAATGTACTATAAAACTTCACTAAGTTTCCTCTGCTGGTACCCGTACAAACACATAATATAAACCATTCTAGACCTAATGTAATAAGTTAGACGCCTGAATAGCCGCATCTTCTAAGCATTAAAAACCACGTAAAGTATTATTTTATCAAAGGTTCCTTTATCCTTCAACACCCTTAATATCTTATGCACGGCAAGTAGACTTCTCGCAAATAAAAGGCAGGGGTTTCTCCACTTACTCACCGTAATCGAGTTTTCTGTACTCTGAACGCGAAGAAAAGAATCCGTAAACAAGGTGTTTGAAGGCCTTTTTGTGTTTCCTTTATCTTACCTACCTGCTAGATTTACTTAGAAAGCTAACTTCTTTTAATGGTCTTCGAAAGAAAAATCTGCTGAGACTTTAACATCTAACATCTGAACTTTTCCGATCTGCCTCGCGGAGGAAATTTGAGAGGAGAAAGGATGAGTTGAAATATCTTTAACGATTGATTAATTCAGGAAGATATTTCGGGAGACATGTTAATGAGTGTTCAGTGTAAAAGATGGGTAAATTGTTCTGTTTATTAAGTATTTATTCGATAATGAAGTTAAAACTAATAATATCGAAAAAAATTCTTTTCCAGGATATTAGTTAAATGAAATTTGTCATTTTACACCGAAGAATACTGAAATTTGGAAATGAAAACTTGGTTAAAATCTTGTTTTACTTTTAAATATATGATTTTTGTCTCTTGTGGCATCTGATTGTATAGATATAGAACCTAAATCTTCAGTAGATTTTGTTATATTTATTCCACTGGATACGGTATTCAAAAGTTTTAATTAAAAAATCCATGTTTGTAGTTGTTAAATATTATCTGTGATGCCGTTTCGCACTTTTCGGTCATAGAACTTTTCTGAGGTCTCTAAATATTTTTATCTGGAAAATCCCATGCATGAACCTCAGTTTACTGCACATCTTAAAATGGAAACTAAGCCCTAGTATATTCACATAAACGCATACGCAAAAAGGTCAGTAAGCCATAGGTTTATTTAAAGTTATTTGAGGGCCCGATATACCCTTGTGGTAGGGCTTTTGGCACCGAGAATGATCGGCTCCAATCACGACAAGCTCCGTTAAATACCTTCGTTTATAGGCCGTATATGGGTACGTTAAATTCGTAGATCGGAAAGTCCTTCTATGAGGTCACATGGGGTGGGAGAAAGTATGATTCCCATAGATGTCGCCCTTGGGGGGGGGGGTGCTCCGTAAAAACAGTTTTGGCACCTAGCCTTGTCAGATTCTGAACCTTGTGGTTCTATTGGAAACCGGACTGAACTCCCTAGCCCGCATATCCTATATGGACCTGGTCTGGAACTTCCAGCCTGGTTTTCATTAGCAAAAACATCAACAAAGTTATCTGAATAGTAAATAAGCTCAAAAAATTGTTTTATTTGTGAAAGAACTTGATGATAACTTGATGGACAAACGATCTTCTTACGAAAAACTACAGACATAATTCAGGAATGGCAGTTAACCTAAAGAAGTTTATTGAAGACCGGTATTCATTAATAGAATATCTGAAATAAAATGTCAGTTTCATCACTTAAGACAATTTTAAAAATTTTACGGTCCCGATTTCAAACCATAGACGAGCAATCTTTTCATATTTAGCCATAAATTTAATCTTCGTATATAAGTTTTATACATTGTTGTGGGAGTTAGTGACTCGAAGAACAATGTACGAGTATTATTGATTATGGACTTGACTTGATGTGCAAAATGATAAACTGTGAGTGATTAATTATATTAAAACATAGAAAATTCGGAGATGTTTTTCTATGGAAATGGGACTCATATTTTTCACTGGTTTGAATATTACAATGAATGGTAAAGAGACTATGAAATATAACGCCAGTATATTTTTAGACCTAGCACATCCAAAGGAATATTTTCTTTTTTTTTCTATTCATTAAAATAAGTTAGAATTATACTTGCAACAAAATAATCTCTCTAAGTTTACTCTCGAAAATGTTAAAATTCCATATTTGAGATAAATTGAAAGTAATTTATTTTTGTAATAAAAAATTATTTAACTTACTTAGGTTTCCTTATATACGATGACATTTCTAAAAATTTTGTAATATCTAAACAGAAAATTAAATTTGATAAAAATTCGAAAAAATACCGAGAAGTTATTAACCAGATAATTCTACACTTCTGAATTTACTTTTCGATGAAGAGCAGCTCTTTGAAACACTCAATTAAACCAATTATCTCGAATATAATCTTAAATTCTGTTCTTTTACATCCCTTAATTAACTCGGTGGAAACGCTGATATCAAATTTATGCGATGTTTAGAAAATACGAAGGAAAACGTATTGAAATGGTGCGCTGAGCTTTATTGCTCTTTTATGTCTACGTAAAATATTCAGGAAAACTCAGATCTTGAGTGAAATTTTAAACTTTATGAGGAATAGTATAAAATGTTCTAACCTCTCTTGACCAGTTTTGTAGTTTGGGAGCTGACTCCGATGGTCAGAGCCCCAGCGTTACATTGTAGAACTAAAAAGAAGTTTATTACATTGACAGTTGCTGTAACAGAGCTGAAGCAAATTGAAAGTAAGAAAACAATTCTCGTCCAATGGCTAAGTGGTTAAGGCATCAGCCGACATGCCGGGGGCGTGGGTCCGATTCCCGCATAAGACTTGGTTGTATACTGGGGAACCGGTCAGTCTTCCGCCTGCAAAAGGGTAGTTTAGAAAGGGGAGCTGCAACCCATCGTCCATCGCCTCTGTCATCGTTTGTTAATAAAATTCTTTTGTGATTGTGTGATTTGTCTGTTTCGATTTCCTTGTATTCATATATACAACGAACTGGGTGCCATGTCGTCATATCCCAGGGACATTAGCCAAAAAAAATTGACAATTTAAGGAATTATATAACATAGGATAGACTAGGAAACTTATTCGTTTAGTTCAATTTAAAATTGAAGAGCAGTGTATGAAGATATACTATGCAAATAACCAGAGCCATATATATATATTTATTTATTATATATATATATATATATATATATTCGTATATATTCATATATATTCATATATATTCTTAAATGCAATGCATGTTTAAACTACAAGCAAGGACAATTATTGATTATAAGCGCTTGATAGCACGCTTAGTATCTGTAGATTTTACTTGTCAGTAAAACTTATAGACGAATTCATTACACTGACAGCTTTGCGTACGTTAGTATTGACTTTGATGTGCACCTACGGAGACTTATTGTCTAAAAAAGGATCAAATCTACTTGCATTTAAATAAAACTTAAAACAAAGATGATAACGTTTGAAAATAATACCATATAGAGAAAAAAAGACTACCTGAAAAATTATTTTTTATCCGATAATATTACTTTTATCTCAAGCTCAATATACCTCCTTAACAATGATACACAATTTACGTCATATTTTATACTGAAAATGAATTTATTTCAAGAAATCAAAACAAAGGTGCAAAAAGGTCATTAATTATAGAAAAAAATCCCTTATGTTAAAAGGAAATTAAAATTAAATGAAAGAACTTCATTCTTAAAATCTTCGATATTTTTTCATTTAAATGTTTAATTGTGCAAAAACTGTTTTCACTCATTATCAAGTTCAAAAAAGGGGGGAGGTAAAAGGGAGGATAAATCAGTCTAATTAGAAAACACGACACCCTAATTTGTTCTCTTTTTTTCCCACGAACAATTTCTATCTTTATTCGTAATAAAGGATGGAGTGGTGTTTTTTGGTTTATTGATTGGATTCAAGAAGACTACTTTCCCTGTTCAATATTATTAGAGTGTTAGAATGATTCACAGAAGTTTCCAGAAGTTTTTTTAAAAAATTATTTACTTTTCTTCTGTAAAACAAAAATGTGACAGTTTTATTGTTGTGACAAAATTTATTGTAAGGTTGCTCTTGGTGGGCTGTTTGGGAGAAATACTCTAAACTGTTCTTTCGAAACGGCTCATCAGATCGGGACCTTTAATTCCGCGTCTGCAAACATCCAAGCCTGTAGTGGTACTCAAACCCACAAACCCTAGACTCGAATGCCAGAAGATTTTTCTTACAGAATAAGTAAAGTTTATCCTAATGTAGAGTGCTTTACAAATGAAGCTTGTTGCTACATTTGACAGATTTTCGTTTTTAAATCCGAAAGTTGAGAAAGTCGTAAGAAGTAACGTATCACAAATAAAAGTATACAATATTCCATAATGTTTCAATATATTCCCCCCAAAAAAATTCGATTCATTTTAAATGAATAAAAAATAAGTTTTAAAATATTTTAACAGTTCGATATTTCTTATGATAAAATCAGCACTTCCTTAATTATATTGACCAAATAGCGTTACAAATTGTCCAATAACACTTTAATAACTATATTAAAGGGTGACATAATCGTGAGACACTTCCTTTTTTGCAAGAAATGGAACAGGGAACCATGCTAAAAAATTTTGGATATCCACAATAGGGTTCGATCATACGATCTTTGAAATTATCACTTTTACTGCTAAAATGCCGTAATTTTATCCACAGACTATACCCATATATGATGTGCCGAGACACGAGTGAATTCTTTATGAATGAGACTCGTAAATCGATATAGAAACGGAATTAATGTGTAAAACCTACGAAGCTCAATTCTGTGAGATTTGTACACTCATGGACAAAAAAATTAGCGCACTAAGAAATAATTGCGGGATCGTAACGAAACTTGCAATGCAGGTACATGTCGGGGAGATATGCAAATGATTAGAAATACAGCGTGATTGCGCATTACGTATAGCCGGTAGAGGGCGTTGAACATCGTACTCTGTGGAATATAAAACAGGTAACCCAAGCTTGTTTGAGTGTGCTGAATCCTTTAGAAAGGAAGAGATGAGATAGACATGCCATTACGCCGTGTTCGAAGACAATATAAGCAGTTGTCGCAGTTTGAGAGGGGGAGAATCGTCGGGATGATGGAAGCCGGGTGGTCAGCTAGGCGAGTAGCTCGTCAATTAGACCGCTCTGATTGTGTTGTGAGGAGGTGTTGGGACCAGTGGACCCGAGAGATGTCATATACACGAAGACCAGGCTCAGGACGCCCTCGACAGACCAGTCGTCGAGAAGACCGCCACATCGTAAAAAATGCACGCGTACAGCCAACTGCTTCATCGGCCGCCATCCAGGCACAGGTAGTACTTTCACTAGGGGCCTCTGTGTCTTCTCGAACCATACGAAGGCGCCTGGCTGAAGGACAGTTGGTATCGCGGCGCCCATTACGTGTGCTGCCCTTGACGCCCACCCATCGACGCATCCGTTTGGAGTTTTGCCGCGCACGAGGAAACTGGACTGCAGCGGAATGGAACCAGGTCGTCTTTAGCGACGAATCCAGATTCAATCTCGGCAGTGATGGCAATCGTGTTCGTGTGTGGAGAGCCCGTGGTGAACGCTTCAATCCTGCCTTTTCTGTACAGCGACACATCGCTCCCACAGCTGGTGTGATGGTATGGGGTGCCATTGCCTACAATACACGGTCACCCCTAGTATTGTTCCGTGGCACCATGACAGCCCAGCGGTATGTTCATGAAATCCTGCAACCACATGTGTTGCCACTCATGCAACGGCTCCCAGGAGCCATTTTTCAACAAGACAATGCTCGGCCTCATACTGCAAGGGTGTCACAAGACTGTCTCCGCACTGTTACTACCCTTCCTTGGCCTGTCCGATCCCCAGATTTGTCTCCAATCGAGCATATCTGGGATCATTTGGGACGACGAGTTGGGCATCCCACGAGTTTGAACGAACTAGAGGCAAGGTTACAGCAAATATGGAACGAAATGTCTCAAGACATCATACAGAACTTGTATGACTCAATGCCCGATCGTATCGCATCGTGCATTCGCGCTAGAGGGGATCCAACGGAGTATTAACTCCTCCGTTCTTTTGCCTTTTTCTCTGAAATAAATTATCCTTTTTCTTTGATTTTCTTATCATTTACTTATATTAAAGTAGTCATTACGTATGTAAAATTTCGTTTCGTTTTGACGACTCCTTCTTGGTGCGCTAATTTTTTTGTCCATGAGTGTATACTGTATCACGCTACATTGACTGTTACCTATACAGAACCAGCTATAAGCAACAGTAAAATAGGAAACCGGCTGTAAATGAATTAAAGTTTAGATTACATTCGTTTAATTAAAGTGTTATAGAAATTGAGAGCTTATAAAGTGGCTGTAACAGGAGCACATCGTTTCTTGACATCCACAATAAAAATTGAGAAATGGTCTGTCTGACCATATAACCAAAGAAAATATTCCGCCTCACGGGGAATCACTTATTAGATACCAGCAAATTTGGTGGGGCTGCAAATGCGCTAATTTTTCTGTATCGAAAGAGAGATTTATCTTAAACACGCATCGTCATGAAACAAGGCGCGGGTCTAAAATAATGACGATTTGTATGATGCGTATTTTAAAGTCGAAATTTCAAGACATGTTTATTGTTCATGATAATTTATCAGGGTGCGAAATATGCTCAAAGCATGCTAGAGGATACTTTTAAATCTTACAATCTACTAAATTTGATCGTATTTAACGAGGTGAAATAAAGATATATTTCAGACATGAGTCATCTACCCAATGTTTTATTAATTAAAAATTTTTAAAAATTATTTTTCTTTTGTGGTGTGTATGTTTTCGATTTTATGTCATGAATACGTTTCTCTGTACCGTTGTTAATTATCAAAATCAGTTATAGAGCTGAATTAAAATAAATCCTCCAGAATTTGCTTTTTCTAATGGAGATAAATATGCTGTAGTTCAATGCAAAATTAATACTACATAATTTTTGGTGTATATAAAATAAAGTACATACTTCTCTTCAATAGGAATGTTCACTTATAAAATGAAATGAAATACAACTAAACACGTCAATAAGAGATCTACGCTTCTAAACAACAATTCATCTACTGTGATGCATATTTGTATGAAAGCTCAAAGGTGCAAATATAAATATAACGGGAAAAAACTGCCACCTTTAATATTAAACTGTTATGTGTCCATCCAGGACAGTAGTTCTCAAGATGTGGTACATAAACCCCTAGGGGTTCGCGAAAATATTTTAGTAATCTAATTAAAACCAGCTTCCCGTAATTAAAAATTACCAAAAATATGCCGAATTTTATTTCTGGAATTATCATAAAACTCCACCATAGAAAAACGTTCTATAACCGAAGCAAGATAAATTTGGAAAATCTGCGCAGACTGTCTGGGTTTGACTGTAAAATCCCGCTGGTAAGAGATTTTAAATAGTTTTATTTTTGGGTTTTTTAAACATTTCCTCTAAGGTCTTTTCAGTTATGTTTTTCTTATAAGACTTTAATTAAAATGACTTAAACGTATTCTGATTTGCATAATCTCTATGGCATCAGGGGTACAATCCGTGAAAAACTTTTACCAAGTGGTAAGAGATTAGATATAGTTTGAGAAACGCTTATCTAGGAAGATAGATTTAAATTTACGTGGTCGACACTGTAATTTTCTGGCGGGATATATTTCAACTGATACATTGTAGGCAAAGGGGATTTAAATGAGTTTTTATATCATTACTGTTGGATTTTGTGCAAGAAAAAAAATATGAAAGTTTTGATGCTATTCTAATACCACGAATGACCTGATTATTATTTACATACATTTCCGTAGGACTGCTTATGACTGCCTTCTTTGTTATAAAGTATAGAGATATCTTCGTTGCGTTGATGAAATTTACGTCTTATTAATCACATGAGCCCTTGAATTTTACTTCACTTAAAGAGCGTATCTAATATTTTAATTTTCTCCCTTTAACCTTTAAAAAGTACCATCACATTAAAAGCATCAAAATCTTTAAAAAATTCGACTCCGAGTATCCTTTTATATCAGCCACTCGGAATTAGTAGGCTAAGATAACATATATTTATCTGTACAAGATTAATCAAACAAAAATCCGAGTTTAAATGCTAGTAAAATATTTCAATATCTTTCTCATAAATTACTCTGTGTACAAGAATTTTACACTAAAATACTTGTCACTGGACAAGAAAACATCGCTTTGATATAAGAAATCAAATCGTTTGCTTACTTAACTGCTACTCATTGCATGGCAGCTTGATAATGACCTTATGACTGATTGACCTTATGAATAAAAACTAAACTAATAACAAACAAATATTTTCGGAAAAAGATATTTTTTTATTTCAGAATCTAAAAGACTTGAACAATTTAAATACCATCTACTTTGGGAAGGAGACACTATTTTAAGAAAACTACAATGTGTATAATACGTTTTGTTTAAAATAAATAAAACTCTAATATTCAAACCTGACATCGAAATAACAACTGAAAATTTATAAAAATGCGCAACATGCATTTCGCCTGATCTCTTGAATTGGTTCTTTAAATGAATTGAGTAATGATGACATTTTGACTTATGGCGTAATTAATTCTACCGCATCAACGAAAATTCCTTGCATAACGTTGATGCTCTTGAAGTTTTAGAAATTTTTAAATGTAATGTTCAGAAACTGGTAATCTAGAAATGGTATGATTTTCGCTCCTTATTTCATTATGCTTACTGTCTGTATGTATTTATTATGTTAGGGCTCGAGGTGGCTTATCGGTAACGTAAGGGCTTTCGGTTCTGGGGTGCTCAGATCGAATCCCGATAAGCGCTGTTAATAACTCCGGGACTAATCCGAATATGGCCACGTTAAATCCGTAGACTAGAAAGTCCCTCTAGGCGGTCAGAAAAGGTGGGAGAGGGTGCGATCTACCCGGATATCGCCCCTGGGGGTGGTCGATCAAAATTGCGGTGGCACCAGGATAAATCGGGCTCCGAATTATCCTGGTGCCGTTATAAACCAGAACCGCACCCCTCAGACCACCAGCCTATATGGACCTGGTCTGGAATGAATTTCGGCCAGAGGACATTAGAGACAACAACAGCAATTTGTTATGTTAAGTTTACTTTTATCCAAATAGTTCGAAATCCAAGCAAATTACATGAAGCAGCATCATGCGTATAGAAGAAGAAGTACGCCGAAAGTTCAGAATGTATATTTGAATTATCGTTTCTCAATGTAAATTTAGAACAGCCATCATATCACCCAGTATGTATGATTGTTCAAAATCCAAAATTTATTCTATTATTTAAACTAATAGTTATTCACTGGCATTTTGATAAAATAAAATTTAATGAATTTTCTATGTTTACTATATTGTATAATTAAAATCATACATATTAGCCTTACTATAAAACAAATACAAGATAAACTGTTTAGTAAACATTATGTTCCCTAAAATATGCATGTAATGGAATTGCCTTTTAGGGAAAAAATAACTCCTATACTATTTTATTTTTCTCTCTAATCAATGTTGCTGTTCCCAATTATTAATTTCGATACATATAGTTACGAATCTTATTCTACACAAAAGTTGAAAGCACTAGATAAAAAGAAATTCTTTAGTCACAATTTAGTTTTTTTCTTTTCCCCCACGGACGTTTTCCTTATTTAAAGGAAAAGTTAAAGCATACGCAAGTCATTTCAGTTCTAAAGGAATTGCGAAAATTAATAATCAAATACGCCAACTTATTAAAGTGTAAAAAATACGGTAAAAGAATGTTTTGAAAGACTTTAGAACAAAATCCAATCAAACTTCTGAAATTCTGTTAATATTTTTTTTTTCAATTACCGATTATCTACCTACAATTTTTTTTAAATGTTTGGGTATACATTTAATGGAATTGTCCTTTAAAAAATACTTCTTTTTTTGTTATATGACCATAATCATCATAAAAGAAAAGTTAATGTCGTTTGAAGAAAAATGAATAGGATTTTAACTTCAATCATGAATAAATTTGATACGACAATTCGTGTTATTTCAGGTGTTTTGGTATCCAGTTTAGTTCAAGAAATAATTCTCCCGTTTCGAAAACGTGATATTACTGACAAATATCAATTTTCTGGAAAAATATTTTCGCTTATTAAGGAAATAAAGGCAAAACCTACGGTTGTTTTCGATTCTTACCATATTTTTTTTTATTCAAAGCATATTTAAATATTCATGAATAAAGGCAGAGAAAATTTTTATGTTGAGAGAAATATTTTTTGAAACAGAACGAAGAACGTTGTATCTTACACCGAATAACATTTTAGGTTACATACTTGATAATAAAAAATATATAAATGATTCCATAAATTTAGTCTAATGAAGAAAATTTTAAGTTAAGTTCAAAACTGGGAGAAGCAATACCAAATCACAGGAAGAATGTCAGAATTAGAAAAATGATTGTGTTCTTGCAGTGTCTTATTTTGTTTATTTAAACAGAAAAATGTTTTTTAATTACAAAAGTGTGTCTGAAATTGTTACAGGGGGTTTCAAAAACTTATATCATGCAAAATAATTTCCCAATTCAATCTCGGAAAAATTCTCTTTTATACAACAAATTACTGATCAGTAGATAGAGCACGACAAAAAAAATCTATAATTTATTTTCGATTGAATCGGTCATTTTTAAAAGGAGTCATCTCCACTTTTCAAAAACTCATCTTCACTTTTCTCCAACTTTTCTGGGGCCCTCCCAAGTTTAAAAAAATAATACTAAATTATACGAGGGTTGTACATAAATTAATGGCAACATACCCGGAAATTTTTTTAATGTACGTACAAACACAATTACGTTACATCCCTTCAATATAATCACCAGCAAAGTCGTGTATCTATTGCCAGATATCAGGAAGCCGTAGGATACCGTTGGCAAAGTGTTGTGTGTTGATATCAGCGACGGAGCGCCCTAATGCTGGGATCACAGACGGCACGTCAGAAAAATCTGATGCCTCGACGTGGTTCTTTCAAATTAGGAAAGAGGTCGTGGCAGGGGAGTACGGAGGGTGTTCCAACAACTCCCGGGTGCAGATGGTGCTGTAGCCACGGGCAACCTTGATTTTAATCCCCGACCGCTGATTACTTTTTGTAAACATGATTTAGAGCGGTAGAGATGACACTGTTCACTTCAACGTCCCTCAGCAACTACCCTTTCTACTGGCTGTCGTGTCTGCCACGTCAACCCCTTGTGTTTTGTCCCTGTACTTTCCTCTCAAGAAAGCAGGGGGGGAAGGGCAATGACCCCGGCTTGATCAACACCGACTCAAACACAGTTTGAGTCGGTGTTGGCCTGATAAGGGTTTCGTGTGGTGTTCGTTGACGGTGCCCCGAGCAGAAGTCAGGGGGACGTCGGAGTGAATGTTTGTGCCCACGCGAGAGAGAAGGCGTGTGGTTTTGTTTTAGTCTGCGGTTGTTGGCTCTAGAGAGGGCCGGCAGACGAATACAGTGCGTGGGTGTATTGAGACCCCGAAGACGCACTAGGTCTTTGTTAGGTAACAGTCATTAGGAGCTGACTGAAATAGTTAATTGACTGTATAATACTGTAAATAAGTTTATTGATAGTTGTGTTTGTGCTTACGAAAGAAATAAAACTTTGAATATTCACTGGTATGATACCGAACTTTCTACTGTGAAAATTTATTTGTGTATCATTGAAAAGGTCTTGACAAACGAACCAAAGTGAACCCGTAAAAGTGAAGAGGGGTTCGACACTGACTCTACGGTTTTATGTACTCTACACATCGACTACAGCTCCACCTCACTCCTCCAATATCCTGTTTGAGCATGCCGGATGTTCTACGACTTTCTGAGCGACGTTGCCATTACTTTATTTACAACCCTCGTATTTTTGCATCAGGATTGATGCCTTATAAACATAATAAATGATAAATTTAGTCTAACTAATAATGCATGTAGGCGAGTTATAGTTTTTTGCTTCTCATGAAAAATTTTTAAAAATGGAGATGACTCTTTTTCAAAATGACCGATTCAATTAAATTAAATCTTAAAATCAGGATTTCTTAAGTTTGAATGAGAGAAAAATACTTACATTTACAAAAGTAAAACGTTTCTGATGGAGGAGAGCATATTATTTATTAAAGAACATGGCTTTTTGCATATATTACGTAACCTCTTAATTACATACATTTTTGAAAGAGTTAAGACTGCCTTACGAAAACAAAATGCCTTGTAATAACGTGATAAACATCCTATGACCTACTCAAGGGGACGTTGGACATTAAAAAGCAATTTACGAAATTTTTACCTAATAGATATGAATTTTTGCATATATATATATATATATATATATATATATATATATATATATATATATATATATATATATATATATATATATATATTCATTAAAGTATAACTATTTCAAACACCTTATAATATTTAATAAATATTTTTAGAAATTTTATTTAAAAAATTTAAATTTTTATTACGTTTTTTAAAATGCCCATTGCGATCTAGTTTTTAACTTCCCACTTAATTTAGCATTTACATTGCTCATAAATAAATTTTGAAAAGAGTTATGTATTATTTAGTGCTTTCGTAGAATAGTTAATTTTTAGCAAATATTTTTATGCTTGTACTCTGAATTTTCGTGAAATTTTTGTACTTTTCTACATTTAAGTTAAACTTTGATAACTTAATGTCGAAACCCAAAAGGGATAGATAACTTTATTTTAATGTAGAAGAGGAATCTTTATTATAAATTTCATAAAATTATGACGCAAGGAGCATTTCAAAGACTTGCAAATCTGGAAATGACTCATTTTGATAAAAAGACATTTAAAAGATATTTTTTTAACCTATCTTTAATGTTTCCATTTCTAACGCCACCACGTTTTCATTTTACTTCTCATTACTTATTTTAAATCCATTTTGTTCGAGTATTTACATATTTTAAAATTATTAATACACTCCAAAAAAATTCCAATTTTTGTTCCATTTTTGGAAATTTGAAAATCTACCATCCCTTCTTAACTAAGGGAGATAAAAGAAGTGTTACTCTAATTGATTATATTTAACAGAATATTATGTTTAATAAATCCAAACTTTACGAAATTTATTTTGTATAAAAATTTATCTTTTCTCTAAAGAGGATATACACCAGATAACTTCAGAAAAAAAAAACTATCAAAATTTTTACAATAATGAACGAGAAATATACTGTTCTAACAAGATTTTTGACGCTTGGCCTTTATCTCGTTATACGCATGTATGCTTATCATACTCTCTTATCTGGACGCCATTATATCGATAAATGTCTTTGATTCATCGATATGTCAGCCTCCCCGATTTTACTCCACTGAAAAAAATTAAAATTTCGAGCATCCAATTTCATGGACAATCTCGCACGGCATCCTACCATTTTTCAAGTGGTATCTCTTTTGGTTGCTCCGTCGTGTCCAATTTAGTTCAGGCTTTAATGTTAATCACGCTTTCTGTGTGACAAATGACCAGCATTAGGGACGTTATACTTTTAAGACACAGAATGTTAGATCTTTATCGAAAATGAAATAAAGTAGTTTGTCTAACGTTTCTGAACTTTACTCATTTCATAAAATGAAGGAATGACATCTCCGTATAAGATTTTACATTGTACAAAAAAAAAAGGATTACACATTATCGATGCACATTCTTTCATTAGAAAAGGATACAGCATTGAAGTCTATTAGATGCTCAAAGTGGTATATGTTAATCACATACTCTAAGACTAGAACAAGGACTATACAAAAATGTAACTAATTATGCTATCATCTGAATTCAGTTTCAAAAATTGAAATGGCTTACAACATAGTAGTGGCTGATGCTTCCTTTTAAATTCCTCATCATTGAAACCAAAAAGTAAATTGAAATAACAATCTATATATTTAAGTTGCTAAGCCGACATTTTGGGCAGTCCGTTCGAGAAAATTACGGCATCAATTTACTTCATTTTGGTCTTAAACGAAAGATTGTAATCTGTAGATTTGTCAAATTTGGTTTTTGTAACCGCAATTTCTATTAATTAGCGATATTTTAGAATTAAAAATTGTTTTCTGCGCATGCTCAGTGGTATGTTTAAATCTGTCTTTACAAACTCACTGTTTCTGTGCATGCTCAGTGACATGTTTCAATCATAAACACATTTATTTCGAGGAGTCTTTCTAGATTTCTCTCTGCCATTTTCGTTTTTATGATAATTAAGTTTGTAAAATATAAGATTAAACTTCGTGGAAATTGTTTATTTCGTGCTGTTTAATTAGCGATAATTTACAATTAAAAAAATTGCTTTCCGCGCATGCTCAGTGACATTTTTAAATCGGGCTTTAGATTCTCACTAAACACGTTAATTTGTTTCTGCGAATTATTATGATTTTCAACATTTAGCAATGATGTGTTGAGTATAATTTGTGCATTAGTACATTTATTTACTATCTAGCCGTCATGTTTTGACGGGTATCAACTTGTATCGTTTTAAAACATACCATTATTCACTTTCCATTTTTTTATCGGATTAAAACAGTGAACAAATCCAGGTAAGGGAACCAGGAGAGCTTTTCAGATAGGTTTCGCATCCCCATATCACTAAAATATATTATGGTTATACGACTAATGAAATGTGGTCTGGATTTATCTAACCAAAGACCCATTTTTTTTATTTGAGATATTTTTTTCTTTTCTTCCATAATCCTCCGTCTGTTTACTATATTAGTTCTAAGAAGCTTTATTTCCATATATAATATATAACAAAATAAGGAAAGCAATTTTTAGAAATCTCCCGCTTTAAGGTATTTGAAGTATGATACCAATTACAAGTATTCATAAGCACAAATTAAATCCCAGTCATATTAAAAATATCTGCAATTAAGTGGAGAAATATCCGTATTCATTTATATGAAGGCCGTATATATTATACCTCGTTTCTGAATATTCAAATCTTGATCATAACAAAATGATTACGGAAATCTATCCATATTGTCAAGATATTTATATTAGAAAAAAACTGTTTGTGCATGATTTGTTCTGGTAAATAATATTGAACATAAAAAATCTGGTACAAACATAAAAAATCTGGTAATTAATATTGAAACAAACATGAAAAATCTGGTAATTAATATTGAAACGATCATGTAAAATTTTCTTATTTTTATTCAAAGATTTCATAACAAGGAATGTTTAGTTTCTGCAGTATTTATAGTTTATCACACCCATCAATGAAAATTAAACAAATAGTAATGGTACACATTTATAGTACGCAGCAAAAAACATAATTGTACCGGCATTCAAGAATTCTATAATTACCCCCTACATACTTGTATAAGAAAGCAATAAGCATGTACCAATGATGAGGCTTTACCAACAAATACTTAGCAAACCATAGAACAGAATATAGGCCAACATAGTTCATTTATCCATAAAGATAATGTTATTTTACTTTAAATAAATATTTCCCTCGATAATTTTTTTATAATTGTAATTTGCATTGTTAATATATATATATATATATATATATATATATATATATATATATGTGACATTTCACCCCTGATTCCATAACACACACAATAATAATTAGAAACGACGAGGCAGAGTTCTATAAAATTGCAGTCCTTTATTTCATAACATTTGGGAGCGGATATCAGAGCGTCTTTCTAGCATGACGCGAAACATACAAGTGCTTACAAAGACAGACAATCGCAGACTGCCTCTTAGTCAGGGGCTGTACCAAAGTCAGCGACTGTTTACATGAACACAGATGTTTTTCGTGGGTGGTATACTACTAAAGAAGCACATTGGGTGCGCTTTATCTTTATGATATTGTTTGACACTTTTGATCCTTTATCTCTGGCACCTGCAGCCATTATCTCTGAGATATTGTGAACTGCGGATTTTAGATGACTAGAGACGGGATTTGGTTACTCCTTCTGGGCGGCATGGCTAATAATCCTATCAACTGAAAAGAATTTATAGTGTTATTTTCCCCATTGGAATTTGCAGATGTTCACTTGCTTTTGGGTGGGCTATTTCTGAGAGGAAGGGTCCTCTCTCAACAGATGTGGGACCCGAATTATAGAAATAGACGAGATTCAACTTATAATGTCAAGATTCAACTTATAATGTCACATCCCCCCTCCCAAGAGGCTATCATCCTATGCCTGCATAGGGTGAGAGACACCTGAGTGTGAGTATGTTGGGACCTCACCTAATTCACTCTGCAAGATCAACATTATAAGTTTTACTACTTCAATTTTTAAGTTAAGTCATAATCGATATAAAACTCTTGATCTGCAGTATCAAGCTCTTTATATCGACATACGTTAGCTGGAATTATAAATCTTTCCGTATCTCTGGAGAAGTTCTCCACCTATCTAAATTCCTCCATCTCCAGTCATCGTGTTCAATACCATAACAATACAATTACTCGGCCTCAAATTAATAGGTGCGCAATTACAACAATAGTCTAATAGTAATTAAAAAGTACAACAATTGTAACAATATTAGTGGGAGTATTATAACAATATTAACAATATTAGTGGGAGAATAAAATAACAAGGTAATATACTAGTATAGCCATGAAAATAATAACATAGAAATGGCAAGTGATATGGCATAATTGAATCTCTCTGCAAATACATCAATAGTCTGGTAATAATTATGAATAAAATAAGGTATAAGATAATATAATGGTATAGCCATGAAAGAATAACATAGAAATGGTAATGGATATGGCTTAATTGAATCTCCATGCAGATACATTATACCGAAAATCAGTTCTAACTCAATAGTAATTTACATGAAATCATACACAATAACAGTTCAATTCTGATACTTGTAAATCAATGCTAAATCAATACACAGAAATGATACATTAAATACTTCAATTCAGGTAAACGTAACTCAACATTAATTAAATAGGAAAACATATTGACAATCACGCACTAAATTAGTTCAATTCAGAAAAATATAACTCAATACTATTTACACTTCTAGAGCACTGGTTTACTCGGATAATAATTACTATTTATACAATCACAATAATGCCAGTATGATCATAAAATATATAATATGATAATAGTGCGTAATAATGAAAAAGAAATAACAGGTGATATAATATAATAAAATCCTTACTAAGACACAAATATATCATATGAACACAATGCTTTTTACAATTATTAGATTATTCATCTCTTTCATTCCACTTAAATTCTCTCATGTTTTTTAATTCACTATATTCTTTAATACAGGGGAATAACTTCTATTTTCCTTAATCTCAAGATCTCTTTCCTTTACTCTTCTAGAGCTCTACATTGAGCGAAAATTAATCCTTTCACCCTTCCAGTATTCATCTCTCTCAAGCTCAATTTTTCAATTACCTTATCCTTCTAACCTAGCTGTGGTGTTCTGACTTATGATGACATCTGCTAATCAGAGTACTAATTTCCCATGATAGCTTGTCTTTGAATAAGCCTGTCCTATTTAAATGAATTTAAGATTCTACTGAAAGGTACAAATTTCCTCCTTCCATTTTTTCCCTTAACTTCATAATTAAAAAATAATAAAATAATTCTGACAACTTCAGCTAGTTTGGTTAAGGTAACTTATTATTCGTCTCTTTTTACACACTCAAAGGAATCGGGGACTCACTCTCTCACCTCCCCCTCTAAAACACTACTCGTCGTTTGACCTACTTCTGTTGGGTGGGGTCAGGGTTCAACTGTTACTCCTAGCCTCCTCGGTTTGTTTATCCGCTATCAGCTGTTGGGCGACTGGGGTTTCGTTCCCTCACACAATTCAAAATTCTGTGCTGAATTAAAATATCGTAGCCTAGATGCATGAATTACGTCGACGTCTGTTTTCGTCAGTGGGTTTCGCTTATTAATTTCATATGTCACATCGGATAATTGTTTTGTGATTGTAAAAGGCCCCTCGTACGCTTGGGTTAGTTTGCGGGTGTTGGGGTAATGAAATGTGTCTATCATGACGGTATCACCTACTTTAAACGGGGAGTTTTTGAATTTTTTATCATACTGTACCTTGTTTTTCTGATGGTCAATGATAGTTTTTTCGTATGCAATCTCTCTCGCTCTATCTAAATCTGGGTAAATCTTAGTTTCAGCTAATGGAGAAATGTATGGGGAACATCCATATAATAGATATATTGGAGGGAATGAGGTAACTTGATGAGGGGTATTATTGTAATCTACGGTAACCTGTTCTAGAACTTTCGGCCAGGGTGTTTTCTGTGTATCCCCATTAATTTTACAGCGCATTCTTTGCATAATGGTGGCTCCTACTCTCTCCTGTTTCCCATTGCTTTCAGGCCTATGAGAGGCGGTCAAAATTTGTGATATATTATGGTTTTTTAAGAAGTGTTTAAACTTGGTTGATGTGAATGCGGCGTTTCTGACACTTAATAATTTCTTTGGTTTGTTAATCTGAAAAATTTGTTTTAAGCAATTAATGTATGTGTCTGTAGTTGAGGTGGTACTTGCGAATGTCCAGATGTATCTTGTGCTATGGTCCATTACACAATGTAGATATTTTTTCCTTGAATTATAATATCCTAGACCTCCGATAGTGTCAATAGACATTAATTCGAACGGTAGCTTTGCGGGAGGTAAAGCCTGTAATAATCCAAATCTCTTTTGATGTGATTTTTTGTTTAGCTGACATACTTCACAATATTTTACATAATTCGCTATGTCAATAATAATAGTATCCCAATAATAAATAGGTGACAATATTTGTATCATTTTTTGGATCCCAGGATGGCCAAATTGAAGATGTGCTGCTGTCAATAATTTCAACCGTAATGAAGTAGGAATAAATATTTTTGTCAAACCCTTTTTCTGGATAGTCACTACATTATCTCTTTTCTGAAATCTCGGATTATGGGTATTGTCTGCCTGTTGGTGTTCTTCTATTTCGTCTAATGTTATCAAATTGATTTGTTGTTGGACAAAGTGGGAAATCGGCTGTCTACTCAAAAAATCTGCTTCGTGATTGGTCGAACCCTTCTTATATTTTATGTCGTAGTCGTACATTGATAACTTTAGGGACCAGCGGAATAATCTTCCTGTTAAGTGTTTAATGGATTTCAGCCATACTAAGGCGGCATGGTCCGTGAAAATGGTGAATCTAGTTCCGTGCAGATAGCAGTGAAATTTCTCAACAGAGTCAACAATCGCGAGACATTCAAGTTCCGAAGCACTGTAGTTCTTTTCATATGGTCTTAAACCTCGTGAATGATATGCTACAGGGTGTAGTGTTCCATCAGGGTACTCCTGTTTTAGGACACATCCTATCCCCTCTCCTGAAGCATCCACAAATAATTTACAAGGGTAATTTGGATTATGTATGGTTAGAATCGGTTTGGAAATTAGTGACATTTTAAGTGTTTCGTACGCTTGTTGACGTTGGTCGTTCCAGTCCCATTTAACGTTCTTTTTTAATAACTCATTTAGGGGTTTTCTCAATTTAGCGTAATTTTTGATAAATTTGTTGTATACATTGACACTCCCTAAAAATCCTTGGAGTTGTTTTACGTTTTTTGGTGGAATTAATTTCTTGATAGTTTCTATGTTTGAATTATTTGGCGACATCTTACCCTCTCCAATCTCATATCCTAAAAAGGATATTTTCTTTTGCGCTAATTGGCACTTTGATAATTTTAATTTAAGATTTTCTTGGACACAGATCTGGAATATTGCTCGGAGATGCTCTAAATGTTCTTCCATAGTATTTGAGAAAATGATTAAATCATCAAAGTAGTTCAGTGCGAAGTTAACTCTATGTTTGTTTAATATGTGTCGCATGGTTCTTTGAAAAATCGCGGGAGAATTTTTAAACCCATAAGGCAATACCTGAAATTGATATAACCCATAGTTGCAGGTGAAGGCTAATTTTTCTTGACTCCCCTCCTCTAAAGGAATGTGCCAGTAGGCTGAAGCAATATCTAGTGAGAAAAATATCCTAGCTGTACTCAATTGGTCCAAAAGGTGATCAATTCGGGGTATTGGCTCTCTGTCCGTTTTACAGATCTCATTTAGTTTTCGGAAATCTATACATAGTCGGGTTTTTCCTTCTCCTCTCTTGTGGGCCAGAGTGACGGGGCTACTGTAAGGTCCATGTGAGGGTTTGATTATTTTATGTTTTAATAATTCGTCGATTTGGGTCTTAATTTCTAAATTGTCTTTTTGCGACGCTCTATAGGGCCTCAAAGCTATAGGTAATTCTGATGTGGTAATAATTCTAGCAGGCTCCATATTTACTCTCCCAATATCATATTTACTTTTAGCAAAAATACCAATAAACGATGACAATAGAGGAATGAGCTCCGACGATAGATTCATGTTAGCAAATTCAGGTAATTTATCCTGAATGGCATTCTGAGTCTTAGAGTCTTCAGTCAAATCAAGTGTCTTCCTGATTTGCATAGACGTTTTTGGATGCTCATGTTCTCCATTGCCATTCGTTAGCATTATATCATCACAATTATTTTCAATACGACCATAATATAATTTAGCACAGTTATTATCATCAGGATATTCATTTATCAATTTACTCGACTTACATATATCATCACACTCACTTATAACAGAACTATAATACTTTTTAGCACAAATCATATCATTAGAATTTTCAGTTACTCCCTTACTTGGATTAGATTGGTTATCTACAATTTTATTAGAATTATAAAAATATTTCGTCTCTATGAATATGGTACTCTCGACATCCTCCTGACTTTCATGGTTATTATTATTCTTATTTTTTATATTAGAATTGAGATGATATGAAACATTATGATAACAACTCGATAATTTGTTAAGAGTAATATCTAGATTATCCTGATATACACTACAATCACTTAATTTAATATTCAAGTTAAATAATTTCATATGTGGCAAAGATAATAAGATGTAATTCAAATGGGTATCTATAACATACACTTCAATAGTTTTGGTTAGATCACCTATCGTAGCTTCTACACTGATAATTTTAACAATAATAATCTTACCTTGCGTTTGTTGCACTGTTTGCGGTTCCATGGGTCTTTCTTTATAGGTAAGTCCAGGTAGCCAAGATTTTGGCATGATTGTCACATTTGAACCGGTATCCAATAAACACGGAAAGTTCTTACTGTTTGACACTCGCAACATAGTCTTTAAGAATTGTCCGTTATCATCACTATGGTGGTTGACTGTCCGTTGCCTGGGAGGTGTCATTAGATGTCAGGCGGATCTGCACATCCTCGCTAAATGTCCGGCCTTTCCGCATCTGTAACATAACCTTTGTGTATTATCTCGAGTTGATAATCTATTTAATTGTGGCGGTCGTGGGGATGAGTAGTTATTAGGTGTGTAGTTGTTAGGTGTAGTCTGACTCCAAGGTCTCGTTCCATTTTCTTCAGCTCTCGGGGAATAACGAGGTGGCTTCTTCCAGTTTTGCGTCAAAACATTCTTTGGTTTAAAAACCTCAGCAGTTGGGTTCAGGAACGTCGGAGGTTTTAAATTTTCTCGAATTCTTAGTTCCTCATCTATAAAATCCAGCATTTCTTCGGTTTTTCGATTTTTCTTCCCTTTGCTTCTCTCGTATAATAGGAGAATTTCCTCCGGGAAAATAGTCCTGATCTTTGCATTTATTACTTCATTGTCCTGGTTCACTTCTAAGTTCTTTAAGCTGCGTAGGTGTGTATATAATTCCGTGATGCTTGTTCTCAGGGCGGGAAGGTCGTTGGAATCTTTTATCGGGCGGATGGCTAATATTTTTTGAATGTGGTAATCAATAGTTCTATCGGTATTCTCGTATCTCTTCTTTAATATTTGTATTATATCCGGGTAGTTTTCAGCTGTCACTGCGAATCCGGCTATTGTTTTGGCTGCCTCTCCATCCAAAAGAGAGATTAAATAATTCAATTTTTCCACTCGGGATAATTCTTTCCGGTTGTTGATGGTGGATTCAAATGTTTGCCAAAACGACATCCAAGTGGTTATGTCTCCGTGAAATTTTTTTAGTTCTATTTTTGGCAATTTTGCGGTGATGGGTTTCGTATCTTTAGTAGAGAGATTGTCAGTTGATTTGTCTTCCAGGACTTCCTTCTCTTGTGTTATTTCAATAATCCTATGTATGGTTTCAAGTATTTTAGTTTGATAGGTCTCTGAGCTTTCCATATCCGTATCTAGTTCTCCTTCTTCCGTTATCATGTCTGCAACGTTTTTATCCAAATCATATAATTCTTTCCGCTTCATTTCCAGTTGATCCTTTAGTGCATGTAATTTACTTTTATATCCTGGCTGTTGTTGAATTTCTTCGAATTGTTTAATTAGTCGAGAAACAGAGCCCCTCTGAGCTTTTCTTGTTCTCTTCAGAACTTCCATCTTTTAAAAACGAAACTGTCTTTCAACTATATTATCAGTGAGCTATCACCGCATTCTCTAACGTGGGTGACACATGATACCCTGCTCGGTTCGGTGTGGGGAATTGGGAAGCAAGGCTCGTCCGCCATGTTTGTCCTTCTTGTCTTCTATTGCTTTAAAAATGCATATAAGTCCATTTAATCAATTTGATTTCTTCTTATTAAAATCCATTAGGTTTCCTTCGCAAAGTATTATCCTGTCGGCTTGTGACATTCCACCCCTGATTCCATAACACACACAATAATAATTAGAAACGACGAGGCAGAGTTCTATAAAATTGCAGTCCTTTATTTCATAACATTTGGGAGCGGATATCAGAGCGTCTTTCTAGCATGACGCGAAACATACAAGTGCTTACAAAGACAGACAATCGCAGACTGCCTCTTAGTCAGGGGTTGTACCAAAGTCAGCGACTGTTTACATGAACACAGATGTTTTTCGTGGGTGGTATACTACTAAAGAAGCACATTGGGTGTGCTTTATCTTTATGATATTGTTTGACACTTTTGATCCTTTATCTCTGGCACCTGCAGCCATTATCTCTGAGATATTGTGAACTGCGGATTTTAGATGACTAGAGACGGGGTTTGGTTACTCCTTCTGGGCGGCATGGCTAATAATCCTATCAACTGAAAAGAATTTATAGTGTTATTTTCCCCATTGGAATTTGCAGATGTTCACTTGCTTTTGGGTGGGCTATTTCTGAGAGGAAGGGTCCTCTCTTAACAGATGTGGGACCCGAATTATAGAAATAGACGAGATTCAACTTATAATGTCACACATATATATATATATATATATATATATATATATATATATATATGTATATATATATATGTGTGTGTGTGTGTATGTGTGTGTGTGTGTGTATGTATGTGTGTGTATGTGTAAGTAATATACCCATTACATCTCGTCCTTAAAATATAATCTGAAAAGGAAAACTAGCTCATATTTACATGAAGATAGACTGAGCGTGAAAGGAATAAAATTAAATTTGGAAGCAGTCCGGTTGAATAGTTTATTAGAGTGACAAAAGTACTTCTGTTCATAACAGAAGACAGCTCGGAAGCGAATATCACGTTTCAACCTTACGCGCGAGAGGCGAGGTACATGTAACTATTATTTTGTAGGGCCAGCAGATATTGGGGCTCGCTATCTGAATTCTGACATGTACACGTGTAGAAATGCAAAGGCATGCGATTCATGGGAAGTTCTATTGCTAAGGGTTTTAAAGCGATAAATTAAGATTACTGCGGATAGGATTTAGGAAAGGGAATTTAAATGCTAGAATGGAGGATATATTATTTAATATTAATATATATATATATATATATATATACAGTCGAACCTCCATATATCGAAGTAGCAAAATGCCGGAAAATTCGATATATAGAAATTTCGATATATAGAATTGATCTTAGTTTTATCATAATTCTCCTAAAACATTAAAATTAAAGCTAATTTTCGTATACGAAACTCCATTTCCAATTTATATGCGAATCACATTAAATGAAAGTTAATAACTTAAAAATGAATTAATGTGAAAGATTTATAGAGTACTATATACCTAAAAAAAACAATAATCCAGACAGTGGTTACAGTGATCACACTTACATTCTTTAAAATAAAACTATGAATATCTTGCTGAACAGCCAGTTTTGCGGAAAGTTCCTCAAAGAAATGCTCGCATTTATTCAGTCCATTATAAACTTCATTAGGGACATTTTCCACGAATTGAAGTCCGCGAAGTATTGTTTCAAACGTCAAAAATTGGGATATTTTATTCTAAAGTGGAACAAAATCTCCCAATATGTCATGAAAAAAATTTCGATATATAGAGATTTTTCGATATATAGAAACAGTTTTTCTATGTAATGAACATGGAGATTTGCTAAGAGTTCGATATATAGAAAATTTCGATATAGGGAAGTTCGATATATGGAGGTTCGACTGTATATATATATATATATATATATATATATATATATATATATATATATAACATTTTATATAAAGTACCGTTTCAATTTGAATCGTTGCCGCCCCATTAAATTCCTGGAATTAATGCGTAGTAATACGGGGATTATGTTTATCATTGTAATGCAAACCGTTTTGTGATTGATAAACTCAGGGCATTAGTAGAGAGGATAGAAAACTTATTGCGTTTAGAAAAGTAGCCACTCTTATTGTAAAAATTGTTATCGAAGTAAATTTGTCAAGTGATAATTAGAGTGTAAAAATGAACTGTCTGGCATAAAGAACCATTCAGCACAAGGAATAGCTGTGAAAAGTGACAAAGTAACGTTTAACTGACATCATAAAAAATTACCTTTATACAGAAATTCAAGCAAAATTGGTTCCAAATGTATGAAGAAATTTTGGTTATTTTTATTTTTTGTCATTGTTTCCAGTTGACTTAAAGTTAGAATTGAGAAAAATCTAAAAAAATAGCACTTACCAATAGAGAAACCTGGTACTATAAAAAAAATCGTTTTTCTTCTTATTCCTTAAACTCTATATTCAATTCAAATGTTCGGAAATATCAGATTTGTCCTTTGAGCGGTAGTATTTGTCATTTAGTTACGTTTTATGCATATTAGGATCAAGAATTGAAGGCCCTCTGAAATTCTTCAAAGTTATTTGTTTCATAAGCTGTGAATAAATATTTTCTAAAGAACTGTGCCTCTTATTCTAGTAGTTATTTCCTTGGGATCATCTCGTAATTCCATCGAACTAAACAGTCTTTTGTTAGCAAAATTTGACGTGACTTATAACACAAATTTTTATACGTAATAATACTAACATACGCAGAGAATTGTTCTCAATCAATGCATCATTTGCCACTTACATTGCAATTATAATTTCGTATAGACATTGATTAGAATTATAGTTCCATAGTGAATTTGTAATGTATTTCATTGTTATATAATTCTAAATGATACCGAAAGCATTGATATTTTTCTCATATATAATACAGAGTACATTCAATTATATGGCTAGCTCATCTAATGATATTTTTAGTAACCTTCTATTTGAGCATGTCTGATTTTTCCCGCTGTAATTTTTCCTGCTGAAAATGCATTTTTAGCTGCTATGTAATATTCTGTAATATTTCTCCCCTAGTCGACGCGGGCTAAAGGCATCTACGATACACAAAAAAAAAAAATATCTATGTCCAGTGAGTTACGTATTTATTTGACAGTTGCCTGCAGTACAATGTGGTTTCCAACACAGCCTCAGAACTCTGAAGACAAACTTATACATAAGCTAGAAAAACCTGGCCGTTGCAAAGAAAGAAATAGAAAAAAATTACAAACCATAGAAACAAGACATTATACAGATAAAGAAATGAAATAATCTATCCAAACACCCCATTTTCCTACTTTTATATATTGGAAATGATTCTTTTTTATTAATTAAGTGTATTGCGAATGAACTGAGATTCCATGAAAGTAGTTCAACCAATAATGATAGCCGTATATCCTGATTACTTCCTTGCAGGGGACAGAGGTAGCCTATTGCCAGCATGTTGGCTTTCGGTACTGAGGGTGTTCGAATCGAATCCCGACAAGCATTATTAAATACCTTCGTGTCTAGGCAGCACAGGTGCCCATTAAATAGGGGTACGTCTGTATACCGTGAAGTCAATCTTTGAGGTAAGTAGGTGGGGAAGATACAATCCCCCCCAGATGTCACCCATGGGGGTACTAAGTCAAAATTGAGGTGGCATCTCAATCAGAAGTCAGACTTCGTCCCTTGTCACTGTGTGGCAAATATCGAAGCCCTGTTTAAGGTGCCATTATAAACAGGAGCCGCACCCCTAAGCCCGCAAGCCTATATGGACATGGTCTAGAAAACATTCCAGCCAGGAGGCATAAGCAATGACTCAACAACAACACTTTCTTGCTGAATGCTTTGATCTTTGACTGTCAAGGAAAACAGTCCGGGGAACATCACTCCGGTGTTCAAACCAGTATGCCCTTTTTTAAGTTGTGATAAAATAATAGAAAGTTCAGTAAAAATTCGTTATGTAATAATTAGTGTAATATTGAATTTTACGTAAGTTTCAAAAATATTTCAAGTTCAAATATTTCATCACAAAGATGCAACCAAAGTTATTTTAGTGGAAGTAAGTGGAACGATATTAGAAATCTGAATTTCCGCATGCCTAAGAATACTACAACCTTCAAAACTTAAAGAAAATCTTCCGCATTTCAGAAAACTGGAAAACTGTATTTTCTCGGAAAATTGAAATTCCTGCTTGAGGGAGGGCTATCGCAAAGAAAAACGGAGGTATTCTTTCAAAAGAAAAAATAAAATAATAATCTCCTGCCAGCAGCCACCTTACACTGAAATATATATTTAAATCCCTTTCTGAGAACAGTTTCCTGCGACACATTATCATATTTTCACCTATTCTCGATAACGTTTTTTTTTAACAGAGATAATTCTCAGTAACCAGTTGCTCAGTGAACCTATTTGAGAAAATACAATAAGGATGTATAATAATTTTAAAAAAGAATGCAAAAAATAAGATATATAAGTGGACATTTATATGATTTGAGAGTTCATTTCTTCGAGGTACGTATTTTATGAAGCCAGTTAAACTGAGATACTTTTTATCAGTTTTGGAAGAAATGTTTAAAGTAGTAAGCATATAAATCGTAGTAGCAATATACACTCATGGACAAAAAAATTAGCGCACAAAGAAGGAGTCGTCAAAATGAAACGAAATTTTACATACGTAATGACTAATTTGATATAAGTAAATGATAAGAAAATCAAAGAAAAAGGATAATTTATTTCAGAGAAAAAGGCAAAAGAACGGAGGAGTTAATACTCCGTTGGACCCCCTCTAGCGCGAATGCACGATGCGATACGATCAGGCATTGAGTCATACAAGTTCTGTATGATGTCTTGAGACATTTCGTTCCATATTTGCTGTAACCTTGCCTCTAGTTCGTTCAAACTCGTGGGATGCCCAACTCGTCGTCCCAAATGATCCCAGATATGCTCGATTGGAGACAAATCTGGGGATCGGGCAGGCCAAGGAAGGGTAGTAACAGTGCGGAGACAAGTCTTGTGACACCCTTGCCGTATGAGGCCGAGCATTGTCATGTTGAAAAATGGCTCCTGGGAGCCGTTGCATGAGTGGCAACACATGTGGTTACAGGATTTCATGAACATACCGCTGGGCTGTCATGGTGCCACGGAACAATACTAGGGGTGACCGTGTATTGTAGGCAATGGCACCCCATACCATCACACCAGCTGTGGGAGCGATGTGTCGCTGTACAGCAAAGGCAGGATTGAAGCGTTCACCACGGGCTCTCCACACACGAACACGATTGTCATCACTGCCGAGATTGAATCTGGATTCGTCGCTAAAGATGACCTGGTTCCATTCCGCTGCAGTCCAGTTTCCTCGTGAGCGGCAAAACTCCAAACGGAGGCGTCGATGGGTGGGCGTCAAGGGCAGCACACGTAATGGGCGCCGCGATACCAACTGTCCTTCAGCCAGGCGCCTTCGTATGGTTCGAGAAGACACTGAGGCCACTAGTGAAGGTGCTACCTGTGTCTGGATGGCGGCCGATGAAGCAGTTGGCTGTACGCGTGCATTTCTTACGATGTGGCGATCTTCTAGACGACTGGTCTGTCGAGGGCGTCCTGAGCCTGGTCTTCGTGTACATGACATCTCTCGGGTCCACTGGTCCAAACACCTCCTCACAACACAATCAGAGCGGCCAAATTGACGAGCTACTCGCCTAGCTGACCACCCAGCTTCCATCATCCCGACGATTCTCCCCCTCTCAAACTGCGACAACTGTTTATATTGTCTTCGAACAGGGCGTAATGGCATGTCTATCTCAGCTCTTCCTTTGTAAATGATTCAGCACACTCAAACAAGATTTGGTTACCTGTTTTATACTTCACATAGTACGATGTTCAACGCCCTCTACCGGCTATACGTAATGCGCAATCACGCTGCATTTCTAATCATTTGCATATCTCCCCGACATGTACCTTCATTGAAATTTTCGTTATGATCCCGCAATTATGTCTTGGTGCGTAATTTTTTTGTCCATGAGTGTATATATATATATATATATATATATATATATATATATATATATATATATATATATATATATATATATATATATATATATATATATATATATATATATATATATATATATATATATATATATATATATATATATTGCTGCTACGAGTTATTTGAGAGAATTTGGAGTGGTTTGGTAATGGCTTAAGCCTATTTATATAGGCAACTGCAACAGACAGCACTCAAGTTTTATCCCAGTGTCGTTTCAATTTTTTTAATATATATTTTCAAATTGAAATATAGTTAAAGGATTACTGCAGTTGAGAAGAAAGAGGTTTCCTCTTTTTTTTTCCACTCCTTAACTTATAATTACTCTAGGTTTTACCCCTAATTTCTATTAAAATGTCCCGCAAAACACAACTTCAATGTCGATTTCTCATTTTTATTCAAACATAAAACAAATACTTTAAAACCTGTGGTATCTCAATCTTTACTTGTGGTGTTTAAGGTTTTATATTTCAATTCAAGAAATGAACTAAAAGTTCAAATTCTTATAAACTGATAATTATTATTACGATAAACGCCAAAATAATTTGAAAATATTTCTGTTATCATTATCAATGATTTTGGGACGTTAAAAGTTAGACAATTTCTACCTAGGATTTATTTAATAATACTATTTTTCAAGTTAAACTAAAACCATGTTTCTACGAAAAATAATTAAAAGAAGTCAAGATCGTATAAAATAACAAGTTATTCTTGGCTAAGGTAGACAAAGTTATTGCTTGATTTATTGAAATGCGGAAGTAAAGTACTCAAGTCACTTGTACAATGTAAAAAAGCATTTAAACAATATAGTTGGTTAGGATGCTCCTGAGTTGATAATACTCTTTGCTGGTTCGATGAAAACAATTTCTAATATTTTTCTGCCTTAAAAAATCTTCAGGTAAGGTGAAAAGCAATTATAATTACTTTATTTAAAAAATATCTTCTTTAAGAATTCGGAATTTCAAAAGCGTAATTTGAAATGTAATAGAGTAATAGCAATTGATATCCTGCAGAGATGTTAAAAGCTAAAAACATTCAAACCTTCCAAAATGGAGTCAAAATTTGCAATGCTTAATGGAATGAAAACACAAGTCTTTTAAAAATTTTCATATAGAAATATAAATCATTAATATCATTCATTTGTGCTGCTGAGATGCTTGTATAAATGATACATGCAAAGAAAATTCGGCACCTTGGGTGTTTTTCAGAAAAATTACATATTTTTACGACCTGTTATCATAGGGCAGTCCAGTTTTCAAAACAAAATATAGTTTACATTTGCAGAGGGTATTGATGTCCCGAAGAAAACAGGACAAGGTCACATTGTGGACAAGGAAAAGAACGATATCTCCTTAGAAAAATGGTATATATATATATATATATATACATAATTCTGATATGGCTTTTGTTTTCTTCTTTATAAAATTCCTTTTTTTTCTATTCCACTTGAGATTTCTGCTTGTCTCTTCTGCCTGTGCATTTCGACAAATTTTCAGAAATACGAGGCTGCATTCATGAGGGACTAAAGCTGTTTATGAGGATTTATATTTAATGGGCTGAAAAATATGGCAAAAACACGAACGGGGAAATTCACGAGGAGATTTCACGAAAGTATTCAATTATTAATACGGAATACCAGTGTTCTTTGAGATTTTCATTTCCGAGTCTTAGAAAACAGTTATATTTTGCATCGATGTTAATGCTCTTATGCTCCCTATTTCTCTTTTTTCCGAATTTAGACTGCAGGCGTTCATAGAAAAAAGGATTAAAGCTTTGCATAAAAAGTTGAGCAGATAGAGCATTATTTATTATATCCATGTATATCTATATATAAATATAAATAAATATATATATATATATATATATATATATATATATATATATAGATAGATAGATAGATAGATAGATAGATAGATAGACAGATAGATAGATAGATATATAGATATATATGTATGTGTGTGTGTGTGTGTACATATATGCAAAATACAACAATTGAGAAACTCATTTTTATTCCAATTGAATATGGGTGCCTTGCAAGTCCTGCTGCAATGAGCAAAAGGTTACATTGTCAATACGAGGTGTATCCAATGTTTTCTTAAGTTAACCGGCAATGGTTTTAACTTTGATCCTTCTAATAAAAAAAGTTAAATTACGAGAGTCTGGCCTTTTACTGTATCGGTTTTTGCTTTTCCCGACACATGCATATGTCAGCAATTATATAATAACCTCTACAACAGTGTAAAGTTTAGCACTCCTTATTTCAAACATTTTTCATTTCGAGGAAAACAAAACATATCAGAAAAATATGAACACAGAATAATGTAATTTATTTGTAATACAAAGTTGCACAGTAATTTTTAAAAGATAAAAGAATTTTCGAATTCGGAAAACGATTCGCGAGGTTTTCCATATTGACCCGAATTGTAAAGTTTTCGTTACTAGAAATAAGGTTAATTCTTTACAAATAGCCTCTGTTTTCCCTTCAAAATTACTTATACATACCACGTTTGCCTAATTATGGGTTTATGCATCTCTATTACAAAGAACTTCGAGAATCCAAACAGAATTCGAAAACCCTATTTCGTTCACAAAATATTTTCATCGATGTATGTACGAGGAAACAAGAGAAAAAAAAATTGCTAAAACAATGGGAGTGCACATCACAGACTGATACCGATTCTAATCTTCCGGAGGAAGGGAAATAATCTCAAAAAAAAATCATGAGAAAAAAACGGAAATTTCCGTAACGTCTCTATCCCGGAGTTCTGAAATTTCAGAATATTACGATATGCGATCTTGCCTTGGAAAATGAGAAAGGGTGGTCCATTGTTTGTTTTTTCTCGATATTTGAAATTCTTCCACTCTCAGGTATTGCATTTTCTTCTCCCTTATCCGCATTCGGGAGGGGTTTTTCTTTTCTACTTCTTTCGCTTGAATTTTTTGGATTCCTGTACATGAGAAAGGAACCCAATTTCTATCAGACCGAAAGTAATAAATGTGTTTTTATAAGTAGCACGGAGAATTTTTGCATAACATTTCGCCTCCTTGTGTTTCAAACATAGGAAATTCAGAGAAGTTATATGCGTGTCTGTTTATATATATATATATATATATATATATATATATATATATATATATACGAGAGCCATTCTAAAAGTGAAGAACGTTTTGATCTGACGAGTCGCGTAATTCTCCCGCCACCCCTGCTGCCGTGAAATTTACTTACCAAATCATTCCCGCCAGTTTGATGCTCACAGCGAGCATCAAACTGGCTCTCTGGCATTTTAAAATAGCAGATGCGGTCATTTACTGTTTATTTTTGCGATTTTAAAATGTGTGAGAAAATTTAGGATCCCGCCAAGTGTGAGGTTCGTAGCGTAATACGCTTCCTGAAAGCAAAAACACGTTCGCCCTATGGAAATTTGCAGATAGATAACTGAAGTTTATGGAAAATTTTATGAATGAAGCTTCAGTTCGAAAATGGTGCATTATTTTTAAATGCCACAGCCTACTGCCAGACCCTTCACCGTCTACGCCGTGCCATTCAAAACAAACGGCGTGGATTATTGCCCAGCGGCATTGTGCTTCTTCGCTCATCCGCAGGCTGCTGCGTTGAAGGAATTTGCTTCAGCAATTTAACTTGAAAGTTTTTGAACATCCCACCTTATATCCCGGACTTGGCCCCCAGTGATTACTTTCTTTTTTACCAAATTGAAGGATAATTCGGGCGTAAAGCACCATGGAAATGATGACGAACTGAAAGAGGAAGTTAGTGACTGGTTTAAAAACTTGGCGGCAAGTGAGTATGCAGAAGGCATAGGAAAGATGGTACAGCGCTTTGACAAATGGATCAATTTGAACGGCGACTACGTAGAAAAATAAGTAAGATATCAAAATGTGTTGTACAATAAGTTTTCTTTCATTATCTTGAATGGTTAAAAAATTAAATTGTAAATATCCACCATAAAATTGTAGTTATATGGCACAAGTGGTCAATCTTCAATAAAGAATGCAGTTTCATATATAAAGTCAGATTTATTAACACATTTCTACGAGCGAACGACGGATGTCATCTCCAGACATAGGATATTCACGTGTCACTTAGAGAGAGTAATTCTACAATTATATAACACATCCTAAGACAAATTTCTAAAATGGACCCTTCCAGTGGTCAGAATTGTTATTAGGTCCGCAAATACCGAAGTTCGACATTGCTTTATTTGGCAATGCTACACTACACTTAAAGTCTATGCTGTCCATCACTGCAGCAGAACCACTATGGTAATTTTACATGTATTGGAATGGCCTGAATTCCATTCCTCATACTGATCCTTAGATCTCCTACCTTTCCAATAATCACAATCTTTGCAGTATGAAGAGAAAACCTCTGAGTCTATTTTTTCCCCAGATACCTCCTATCACACTGCACATTCCGACTAAGGATGTATGATCACATGTCTTCCATGTGCCATCCCTAGTAACAGTTAAATTTGAATTATTATTATACTTAATTTCTTATTCGACAGCAGAAGACATTCTTATTTAGAGGCAACAGATGGTGCATCTTTTATGTGCCTGACCACTGAATTGCACGCCGAAAGAGTAATAGGTGAAAGCAAGCACCTGATACACCTTTCCCTAAGATTCGCATGGCATAAACAAACTTTGAGTTTATTTAAGGCAGGCATTTTCTTTTGTCCAGCATGGCTGAGATTCGAGAGGATGACACTTCACCACAGGTTTGACATAAAATTTCAATATTTTCTAAGTTTCGATAGACAACAGTTGATGATATGGTTATATTTCCCCCACAAATTTTGCAAATGACACATTCTTGAATCATTTTAAAAACAATGTTTTTATCAATAAAAGACTAAACTTTGAATCCGGCATCATTCATGACATCAAAAAACAATACAACTTTTTACTGGAAGCACTGAGACGTTTTGACTGAGTCTTCCTTGGTAAACTGGTTACCTCTAAATTTATATATTTTCGGTCTTTTCCCGATTTTCTTTCATTTTCGTTATTAACCATGAGTATAAAATATAATAGCAAAAATATATACTAATAATAACAAGAAAAACGATAGATAAGCAACAATAACGATAGCGCGATTTGAATGTGATCCACACGTGAATTCGTAAACGAATTGTAAACAGAATACGAAAAATGGCCTAAAAGTTGAGGTGCTCCAATCCTACTGATGAAAATAACTGAATGGCTAATAAACACGGAGTTAGCAATGAAAATAAAAAGCAATCTAAAATAGAGAAATGATGACAAGACCGGAGGAAGTAAAGGTAAATAAACCACAGCTGGGTGAGTAAAATGTCCCACACTGGTAATGTTTACATCGGAATTCTTTCTTTCATGTTGCAGATTTGAATGTACCAATTGGAATATTTTAACGCGATTTGTTTTAATTTATTCAGAAATGTTCAAATATCGTAAAAATACAAAAAAATAAAATTCGATGTTTTAAAGATGTAAACATGATGACTCCTCTCAATGGCGGACACCGTATATGTGAACTAACACCACCCGCTGATGTCACTTCAGTTTTGACATAGCACTACCAGGGACGACATCTCTGATATAGGGTGGAGAATTCATCCAAGACATCTCCCTTTTTTGTGTTTCAAGCGTAGGTAGTTTGGCAGGTTTGAAATATCATAAAACTAAATCTTTACTATAGCTAACCAATTTTTATTATTTATTTTATGAGTGAACTATTGAATATAATTTTAGTCCTAGAATTATCTCGGGGGTAAAAAAAGTTTTAGCTGAAGAAATATAATATATTTCAGACAAAGTTCTGAACAATCTGTCATCTACATAAGAACTAACATTTTTTTTAAAATTTTACTATAAGAATCATCCATATGACAAAAAAGTTCCTAAATTGTTCCAAATGAAGTACGAATAACATTACGGCGCTTATATTGAAGAGAATATTGATATATGTGTTACTATTAATTAAGAAACTGTTACATATATATGAAATAAGGAGATATTATAGAATTAACTTTAAAACACAAACACACACAAAAAAGAGTTAATCAAAGTTAAAAAGCGTTTATTGTGATAGCAATAATCATACGATAATACTAATTTTAAGGTCCTAAGGAATTTAAAAGAATGTTTTAATTATTTTTACCCAATCAAAATTAAACACTGAAGTCATTACGTTATTTCCATTGAAATATTTTAAGGACAATTAAAAGAAAATTTGATAATCATCCTAAATGGATAGATGGAAGTTTGGAGACAATAAATCAGTACTGTAGTAATATAGATGATTTGCGCAAGCTGTAAATAATTATTCAGATTTTGGGCTTTAAATCACACTTATCATAAAATGCTTATGTATTATTGATGGAATCTCATTTTTTTTCTAAATCAACAGTAATATAATCTATTACGAGTTCATACGTTGCATATAAAAATTATTTTTTAAAGAAATAAAACTGATAATGCATAAAGACTTTTTAACGCTTAATTTTTATACAATTCCAACAGAAAATTTTACAAATAATATGAGAATATTTTCCATCAAAAGCTTCCTCGAAATTTGAGGAGTATTTATTTCAATACCCGAAATAGCATCGGTGATTTAAACATGAATTAAAAATATGACAAAGACAGAAAGAATGAACTCCATAGTAGTAATTTCGGAACAAAAATATTTTGAACGGATATAAGTAGCTCCGTTGCCTAAATCAGGTAAGGAAAAGTATGAATTTCATTTTTAGGGCTTAAAACCAGGCCATTTGGGATTAATGGTAAAATTAATCTGTTTAAAAATCAAGAGGTACAGAGATAGATTCCTAATGGTTTTAATGGTAAAAGTAAATGTAACTGCCCAAAAAATTAGGGCGAAAACGGGGTTTAATTACTAAGATTTACAAATATTTATTCTCATCAAAATTTTATAATAGAAAGGTTATTATAAATTTAACGTTGGAAAATTATAAAATTTCTCCCAGAACGAAATAATTATATATATATATATATATATATATATATATATATATATATATATATATATATATATAAAACACTCTAACTATAGTGGCTATATTCCTAATAATAATCGCATTAAAATAAAATGAAATAGTGAATGGTTTACGAAAGTAAAACGAGACAGGAGTTCAGTTTATTAAATATTAAGATGACATTTTAAAGGTCTATTTGCATGCATCTAAAAGATAAATGCAATAAGATAAGTGGTATGTAATTTAAAATTCAACTACTTTTTTTGTAATAACGTGTCTTGCTAACTAATACCTAATATATTCTAATATATTTAGGAATTAACGTGTATTGCTCTGCTTGTGCTTTCTAATAAATGTTAGCATAATATAATTAAATTAATTTAACCACATAGAGATGCATAAATTGTATTCAAGAAGTTATACATAATGTTTCTTTAATAATAGCACGCAGGAATTTATTTACATGAATAATCAATTTTGTGACTTTTTTTACCATTGGTTATATACATTTTTTAGTGAGCAGGAGATATTTTTGTACAGGCAGCAACAACCACGCTTTGTCCATAATTAGAGACATGGCACATGTCGTGGTTAAAAGCAAACTAAATAGAGTAATGCACACTGAAGTTCCAGAAAAGTTAGGATACGTCTAATACGTCGTAGGGCATCGCAAAATAATGTCGATAACATGTAATGAACGTGGCAACGTCGTCATGTTGGTGTTAGTAGAAGCCCCATAATTGAATTGCGAAGTTATTTAGCCAATGTTGCAAACTTTTCGCATATGGTTTTCGACAGACTAAGCTAGTTACGATCATTTAAAGGTCTTACGATGGTCACACTATTACAGTATTTTGTATGTTTTATCGGAATTCTTCTCTTGAGGTACACCCTTGAAATGGACAAAGTTGAAAAGCGTTTGACCTTACCCATTAGCACTAGCACCAATTATAATCATATCTCATTAAAAATCACCTAAATCATCGTCCGCTATGCTCACTACTTACTCAGAACTTTTTGACCATCCACAAATGTATATCGCTCTACGTAAACTTATTTTTAAAATAAAACTTTTACAAGAAAATTAGTAGTGTGACACGCACCGCATGTGATTGTCTATCCCGATTATTCTAGCCCTTCAGTGTAAGAATTACATATTTCAGTACTTAAAAGCCGATAAGATTAATTTCATGATACTTTAGTAAACGAAGAAAAAAGTTACACGAAAATCTGCATATGGCGATACTTTTTCATTTTACTCTGCATAAAATGTCAAATATTTTATGCAGCATTTATCTCTTTCTCTATTCTTTTATACATGTAAAAGTACCACACATATATAGAAGATTAACACAAGATTCTTCAACACTTTAGTTTTATCGATTAATTTTTTTTCGTCAGTAAGACATGGGAACAATGTATTAAAATTCATAAACGTGTATATATATATATATATATATATATATATATATATGTATGTATGTATGTATATATATACAGTATGCCCACTAAAGTCCTTTCCCACCCGCTTAAATTCGGAACGGCTGCTGCTATATTCATAAAAGTGGTGTCTAGGTATAGTAAAGTAGCCATGCGCTATTGAATGAAACCACCTACCGCGCCACCTGGTGGAAAACTGCGGAGTTTGTATTCCTATCTCGAAAACGGAACGAGATAGGGAAAAAACAAAGGAAGAAATTTACAAAGTTGTAGAAAATCATCGATTTAGTACGAAAAAATACCTTGTGGGCATTAAGCAAAGAGTAGAACAGTTAAAACACCATTTTTTTTTTTTTTATGATTTCCTACACTGTGACGTCACGAAACTTGAACGAAAGGAGAAATGATTATCTTTCGGGCTAAACACGACACCACAATGTGCACAGTGGCATATCGCTTTTGATCCCCAATCTAAAGGACCGCGGTTCAAACCTCTAGGGTTTCATCCTTGTACTGATTGTCTTTATAAACTGAGTAGACAATACGTAGATCGTGTAAAATAGTGTCGCATCAACTCAACGCAACTTGCGCTTGGTGTTCGAAATTTTTGCAGTATGCAAACGTCACGCCTGTTCACCTCAGACAGCTATAAAAAAGACATCTTCTTGGGGTTGTAGTATGTTGATGCTCGTGGTCGTGGTCGAGAATTCCAAAGCTGAGATCTCCAGTGAAGCAGTGCCTCGTCAAGGAATTTGGGGACCAAATAATTGGGTATGGCGATTTCGAATAGTGGCCTCCACATTCGCCTGAACTGACTCGACTGGACTTTTTCCTGTGGGGATACCTGAAACAGCAAGTGTGTGCGACCCCTCCATAAACATTACAGGACCTTAAACGACGCATTACGGACGCTTGTGCCAAATACGTGTCACGCTCTATGCTCCAATGTGTGCAGCGTGAGATTCAAACGAGGATCTAAATGTGTACTGCAGCTGAGAGTGTGAGAAGTTTGAACATCTCAAATAAAAGTATATTGTTAAAATTAGTTGTTTTTTTCTTTCTCAGATCCTTTTGTCACGTCACAGCGTAGGAAATCACGAAAAAACAAAAGCGCGTTTTAACCGTTGTAGTCTTCTCATTAATGTCCACAAGATATCTTTTCGTACTAAATCTATGATTTCCTACAACTTTGTAAATCACTTTTTTTTCCTATCTCGTTTCGTTTTCAAGATAGGAAGGCTAACTCCGCAGTTTTCCACCAGGTGGCGCGGTAGGTGGTTTCATTCAGTAGCGCATGGATACTTTAATATACCTAGACACCACTTTTATGAATATAGCAGCAGCCGTTTCAAAGGTAAGAGGGTGGGAAGGGACTTTAGTGGGCATACTGTATATATATATCCTTGAGTTCGTTGAACCTATCGTGGTTAAATAAAGAAAAAATATCAAATACTGCCTCAAATAATATATGACTCTTGCGCCGTATTCTTAAAAATTAATTATTCTTAACTAACTAGAAATGGATCTGAAACTTCGATACATATTAATGATTAATTCTGTTTTGAATGTAGGTTTGATTAGTTTCTTCTCATCAGATCTTAAGGGATGTTGAAAACGTTGAATAATTCTCAGACAGGGATTTTCTAATGCAGAAATCATAAACTTGAAAAGAGAAATGATAAATGACGATGTAGTATGCATTTAAATTAATATTCGTTTAGTCATTGTGCATTTGCTAAACTATCTGTGCAAATGAACATCAAAATATTTCGATTTCACATATATACATATACATATATATATATATATATATATATATATATATATATATATATATATATATATATATATTATAAATTTCTAATTTAAATACTTTATTTTACTTTATTTTTCGAAATGCTTCTTCTCAAATTGAAATGGTTATGTAGTCATGCACATAAGAATTTAAAATTAGAGTATTTCCTTGTTGTAGAATATTTAGGGATATTTTAATCCTAATATTAATATTTATGTATGTTATATATATATATATATATATATATATATATATATATATATATATATATATATATATATATATATATATATATATATATGTATATCCTTGCTTTTTAAGCCCCTAGGTATGGCGAGAAAATGTTACTTGTACTCGTAATATATGCGTCGGTTTGAATGATATCTCACAGTCACGCCTCGCTGGAATACTCACTTCGAAGTTTTTCTCATATCTCTTCACGCCAAAAGGCGTCTTTCTAAAGAATTTTCACATCATCTCTCAATCTTTCCGACCCACCTGTCAGCATAGTTCTAATTAAAAATGGTGTCTATTCTGCCACATCGTGCCTCATCTTACGCCTGCGACTGATACCATTCCGCACTTGATTTCGTCCGAAAGGTTGGCTCTCTATTCGAACAAAGTGACAATGAATCGAACAAAGTGACAACCAATCGGGGGTTCGTTTGCCGAGATGAAGTCGCCCATTCACTTTTGTCTTTGATTTTCAAGTTACGGAGATGAATAAGTGGGCTAAGCAATTTCATTTTAAATGGAGAAGAACAAATGTCTGAGGACGTTCCTGGAAATATTTAGCAGAACGTTTAATTTTTAAATTTCCTAAGTAAAAAAAATCTGATCTTTTAAAACCAGTAGCCATTAGAAGTCCAACTTTCAATGTAAAATTGAGTGGGAGAAATGTAGTTGGGAAGATCTATAATTTAGTTGGATAAACGAGTCATAGTTAGAATCTCGACGAACTGGGAAGTTCGATGGTTAAAGTATGTTTAGTACAATTGTTTAAAGAAGTTTGAGTTTCCAAATTATCCACAAACTTAGAGCTGCTACCAGAAAATGCAATAACCTAAACCTAGACCTGAGCGCACATCTTCTTAAATCCACAATACAATCATATGAATCACTGCATGTTTCTAAAGAATTAATAGTTTATCGTCCGAGGAGCGTTTGGTGTGATTGTCACTATGGATAACTCACGAATGAGGTATGTGTGATTATATACTGAAAATCATATCTAATGCCCGTCGGCCTGACGATGAACTATTCATTAATTCAAAACATGTAGCCATTCTTTTGTTTATAGTGTTGTTACATATGACTCCTGGTAAAAAGGATTCCAGGCATAGGCTTGCGGTGTGAGTGGCATCTCCGGTTTATAATGATACCATAAGGGTCGGAGTCCGACTCAGACAAGTGCTCCCTCAATTCTGACAGAACCCCCCCCCCCCTCTCGCCAGAGGTGACATATGGGGCGATCGTACATTTTCACACCCCTGACTTCATAGAAGGACTTTCCAGTCTTCTGGTTTAACGTGCCCATATTCGGCCTAGACTAGATGGCATTTAATGGAGCTTCTCGGGATTCGATCCGAGCATCCTCAGCACACCGTATCTAGCTTAGTCAGCCGACGGGCTACCACTAAGCTACCACCAGCCCTGTATACATTGTGATTTAAAGACGTTGTGTTTCCTGTTTCTATGCGTTTCCTGTAAGTTTAAACACAGACTTTCAGAATTTCAAAATAGAACATTTTTATGCGGTGCATATATGGATTGAAAGAAAATTATACAAAAGACTTTGATTATTGACTCGCCCCTTAAATCCTTAAAATGCAAGCGGGAAAAAAAGTTAGTTTTGAAAAATGTATTTCTCATTTGCGAAATTTAGTTCGAAACTGCAAGACTAGAAATAACTTAAGCTGCGATGAAAGTTGATTTTTTTTTTCTTTAAAGGTAGCCTGAGAAAACTTTTATCACCCATTGGTGAACTATATCAGGGAAATCTTTTATATTGAATCTTCAGCCAATCAAAGTGTCCTTATTACTTAAAAATTATGCAAAAAATCCATTTAAGTTGACAACGGACGGAAAACCTGACTGACTTTGGATAGTATTTTGAAATTAAGAAGTATGATTGGAGAACAGAAAGAGAGAAGCAGAAAGTTCCATTTTTAAATGATTGATATCTAGCTCAACCCCTGGTTTCCGATGCTCTACAGTATGAAAGTGATGTTTTTTACTCGATAATTGTACGAATAAGTTTCAGACTTGTAATTGAGAATTATTTCCCCCACTAGATTTCAGGATTATTTTCCTTCTAAACAGGAAGTAACTTTTTTTTTATGATTATGAAAGACTATGTAAGAGTGAAGAAAAATGATAGAAATATCAATAAAAAATTCTCAGGAAAGAAATTCTATCACAAAACTAATTTATTTCTTAAATAAACCACTATTTTAGTTTAGGTTCTATGTTCTGTATAATTTAGTTTTTCAATTTTAAATGTTACGCGGGAAATTTTACTTTAAAAACTTTGTAACACGCATTCGTTTTCTTTCAAGATAAATCTATTTAATTAAACAAAATCTTGCACTTTTCTTTTTGAGAGAAAAGAAATGGAATTCAACATAAATATTAATTTATACCTTATATGAAAGTCTAAAAGTAAGCTCACTTTATAAAAGATGAATTTATAATTTTATGTTACACTCAATTCCTTTCCCCATAACAATCGAGTTCCAAACCAATTTAAGACTTTCGAATTTTTCACTTTTATTTGAGAGTGTGTTACTCTATCACAAACAGACCATTCCCCGAAATATTTTACAGCTACATCTTTGCATTCTTGTGACCCGTATGCATTTTGCATTCGCCCGGAAGTAATTTTTATTTAATGAATTCCACGGAACATCGATTATTTTGCTTTCGGTATTATAATCTTCTCGTTCGTATTTTGTCAACTCCATTTGCATCTTTTATGAATGCACATCCTTAATGCAGAGGACATTTCCCTGGCACATTATTTATTCCATTAGCATTTTTTTCCCATCCTCCAACAAGTATAATTTCTCTCTTGACTTTTTTTTTTCACGAAATTCGTGCCCGTGCGACAGCACTTTCATTATCTTGATACTCTCATTTCTTCTCCCTCGCTAAGATGGCGTGGGAGCTGTTCATTCGTAATGCAAAGAATAATTTGTGTTTTTCCGGTTTTATTTTCTCCCCGTGACACTTTGCGACACTTGTCACTGATAAAAGTTGGCGGATACGGCAAACACACGTGTCAGCCATTAATTTCTTTCACGTGGCATTTAGAAAGACTATTTATTACAAACCCTAGAGGAGCTGGTGCCAACGTCATTTTACCCTAAATTTAGAATTTCTGTCTCCCAACTGCTTCTTATAAATTATACCTAGCTTTCTCTGATGAAATAATCTAATTCATTCCCCATACATATTACTCGATTAGGCAGGTTATGACTAAGAAACACCGCTAGATTCTTCCGGATAACTTTTGTACATTCTATACCCAGTGCAAAAATTATTCCTCATTGTTTGCGAACTTATTCTCTCTTTTATTACTATTTTGCATTTAATTTATGAATGTCATAAGCACTTGTTTCTTTTTCCTTTTCTTATTTCATACTTTTTATACTATCATTTTATTTATAACTCAAAGAAAAGTTTTTAAAATTAATTTTTAATTTTCATTTAAGATTCCTTTATCATAGGATGATTTTAGTTCCTTTGTTTTTGGTACCCTTTCGTAATCGCGATAACTGTCTTTACATAATTTATCTTCCCAAATAGTGGTTATTTCACGAACTGCTGCGAACGCCTTCACCTCAATTGAAATTAATATCCTTAAATTTAACTTGAATAATTTTCGTTGTCATATATCACATCGGTATCTGACGCAGCCTCAAGGGCATTCCCCAGTTTAGTTAGTTATAGTTTATGAATGATATTTCCTTAAAATTTTAACACTTCTTCGTGAATGAAAATCGTATATTGTTTATTCTCTGTTACTTATGAAAGCAAACAAAAGTAAGCAAAAAAAATTCCAAACAAGTGATGAATTTAAACTTTCGCAGTACAAACGAAATTATTTACAAACAAACACACACACATACGCACACACACACACACACACAGATATATATATATATATATATATGTGTGTGTGTGTGTGTGTGTGTGTGTATATATAGCTGATTTATTTCTGCTTTTATAACTGATATATTAGTTGATAGCAGTTAGCTGATAGCAGTTATATCTCTAAATAAGTTACCCACGTGACATTCGAATTATTTACTTGGATATTTAACTTCTTTTTCTTACATTTTACTATCCACTTTCTTTTAAGAAGTCTTAAACATTTATTTACGCCCAATTTTTCCCGTCGCAGAATGCTCAGTTTATGCGAAATCCCTAAAGAGCGTTGGAACGATACGTGTATCACAATAAACGGGCGCGTTATGCACGCACAAAAAACAGATCAGCGAACGGCAAACAAAAACACGATGAGGGCACCCATGTGAAAAATGTGTAATACAAATAAAAGTTTTCTTTTGTCCGATCTGTCTTGTCATCAGTGATTGCTGTCTTGCCTCTGTCATATGCAAATTTATTCCGTGCGCCTCGATCGTGTTTTTGTGGACCGTTCGCAGATCTATTTTTTTGCGCTTACGTAACGCGTCCGTTTTTTTGTGATACATGCGCCGTTCTGACACTATTTAGGGTTTTCGCATGCGCTGATCATTTTGCGTCGGGAAAACGTGGGTGTTGCCATTCGAAAATTTCGAGTTTCGAGTTTCACCTATAACCGTAACCGTGAGCGCCACTTTGTTGCCGTTCAAAGACTCTTGACCTCATACCTCTGAATTGCTATATCTGAAATCTCATCCCGATCGGTTGAATGGAACGGCCGCTAGAAGACCATATATCGTCAAAGTTTTTTTATGACCACTCTGTATATATATTTTTTGCTCACTGTTTGTTCTTATAGAATGGTCTCTTTGGTCAAACATATATGAAAACTCTAAAAATTCCGGTGCCCTTTGTCGGCAGTAAAAACTAAACAAAACTACTGAAAGGACGGCTTTTACGATTTCCTTAAAATAGAATTGTGGCAATAAAATTGCCTCTTAAAGCTAATCCCGTCAAATATTTAGACTTTGCGAATATTTTTCTGTAAATTATATCCTCTGACATTAGAGTATATTTCGTGACATTTAATGCAAGTTTATGTTGAAATATATTTATAGTAACACCATATACGGAATATATTTATATTTCTACATAAAGGCGGATATTTACTTAGAGTGGTAAAGTTTCTGGTTTCTTGCACACTTATGGAAAACTAAGAATGTTATTAAACAATTTACTTTTTAATATGCGAGAAAAGTGGTATTCTTTGAAAAAAGATATCATTTGAAATGTGAAGAGATATGAATTCTCAATTCATTCTAAATAGATTTCGACAGCTCGTTGAAGAATTTATAACAATGGCTATCGGGGTAAAACTGCCTTCTGGAGAGAGAGTAAAAATCGTTTCTGACAGATGGCCTGCTTCTATTTTGCACAGCGAAGAAAATCCTCTAAAATAATGGCATAATTTTTTTAAAAAATCAATATGAGGCAGTTCTAAAATCCCTTTTGTACTGTGGTGCTATCAATCAAATAAAGGTGAACATGTTAGGGGGAAATTTCGTTTATAATGTAAATGTATTTTTTAAAGAAAGTGCGCGTTTAAAAAAAAAATCGAGAGCCGACACCATGTTACAGGAAAAGATTCTTCCTGGGTTCTGAATTTCGACACATGACGATTGTATCGGTCTCAACAATGAAAAACTATAATTCTAATGCTAGAGAAAGATTTATCCCTTTTTCAAACTGGTAGTCAAGGTTTTGTTTAGTCACTACATGCAGTCATAGTGGTTGTTATGCCACTTATTTTATCTTAAATACAACTCACTATAGCTATATAAATTTATGATGAATTTAAAAGGGAAACCATCCATGTACTCTCTTTAGATTCTTACAGTTTTCCGTTACAAATTCCCGTATTTGGGAACATCAAGAACATAGAAAACGTATGTGTTGTGAAAAGTAGAACCAATCATTCCGTGTCTACGCGGATATGAGCTCGTTAAATCCGCAGACTGGAAAGTCCCTCTATGAGGTCAGAGAGGGTGGGAGAAGGTATTGAGTCCCTTCAGATGTCACCTCTGGGGGGTGCTAGGTCAAAATTGAGGTGGCACCGGCAAAATCGGACTCTTGTGGTGCCAATATGAACCATTAGAGCAGCCGCACACCTCTGCCCGCAAAAGCCTATATGGGCCTGGTCTGGAATACTACAGGCCGGGGGGGGGCTTTAGAAACGATAATAATAACAGTACCAATTGTGTTTCTAAAAGTATCTCATCTCTCTTAAATTGTTAAAGAAGCAGAATTTTTTAAATTTTTTCCAGTTTTACAATTTAACAAGCTACTGTTGATGGGTCTTTTAACTTACTATTTATATTTTTATGCTTATGTAAATTCTTAATTTTTGATTTTTGAATAGATTTTTCAGAACTTTTGAGATATAACATGAAAAATATTATATGTTTGATTACTGTTGAATAGTTCTTGCATGATATAGAATTTTTTTTTAAAAAATCATTGACTTATTCCATATTCTGGAAAAAACTCATCTGATATGTTAAAATATTACCATCCACATAATTAACATACCCTTTAAATCTCAAATGTTAAATTAAACCATATATTTCGCTATATATAGAGAGCTTTATGATATGTACAGAGAGGGCCTTTAAATGGAGAATATTGTTTCATTCAATAAATTATACAATGTGTTAAATACCAGTTTTAAATACTACCTGACAAAGCATTTGGAATGCTTTTTAATTAAAATTAATAAGAAGCAAAAATTTATCATTGTATATGATTCATACCAATTTACAATCTACATAAATTATTAAATAATGAATGTGGAATAAAAAATTTAAATCTCACTACCATTAAACATTTATTTAAACGTAGAAATTTTTAAACTTGTTTTAGATAATTAAGTTATTTCTTTTTATACCCAAAATTGAAGGTAATATTTATCATTATGTAAAGTAGAAATGAATATGTAAATGCAGTAAATAATTTTGAAAAATTCAAAACTGCTATTAAAATAATGTCATATATATATAAAAATTACATTTTGAAGAATAAAATATTAACACGAATTTAAAACAGTCGTTGAATAACCATTTACTGTGGTTGAATAGAAAAATCCCTTCTTTTAAATAAGATAAATTATTATAAAATGAATAAGACAGAATTTTAATTATGTTTACCTTTGCTTTATGTGTTGTATGTAGGTGTATTTAAATATACTTTTTAATATTATCAAAGATTTAAAACTATATTTATGTATTTATATATGCGTCTGTATCCATGAGAGCTTTATACTATGGAAAATCATCTTTATTTTATCATAAAGTTTTTTTTTATCGTAATTCTCTTTTTATTTAAAATAGTAGCTTGATTTATCCTTAATATGAGCATCTTAAATTAGTAAAAATCATATTAGGAAACATATTTATTAATAAAACATTCAAAAAGGGTCCTTCAAAAAAAATAAATTTAGATATATTCTTAACACTAGAAGGACGGCTGCCATCATTTTGACGGTTTCGGACATACTATTGAGCACTGTCTCTATTTATGTCCTCAGGCTTCTGAAATTTTTATGATTCTTTTCTAATTTTAAGGAAATATACACACAAATTTACAAAATTATATCCGATAGTAAAAAGGGGGAGAAATGCGTTGTATACCTACGAAGACAGAAAGCCGTCAATTTGATGGCAATATAGAAAACAGGTAGAACTTTTTAAAATAATACCGGAAAAATGTTAGTTACTTTTCATCTCTGCCCACTTTTGCAAATAACAGAAATCTTGACCCTTTTGAATTATTGCTGTTGAAAAATGAGAACTGCACAAACCATGCATACATTTTTACGGATAAACCATATCAGGTTGTCAGCTCGGCATACCTGCATAAAAATATTTCTAAATATATATTGATTTATTATACATTGTTATGAAATAGCTCAAAATTTAAAGTATTCAACCATTAAAAAACTTTAGATATTTTTGGGGTCAGTCTTAAAAAATTATCTTTTATCCTATGTTTAAATTTGCAAACCGTAAATTGTATTATTTGATTTCATAAAACATGTGATAAATATCGATGCACTTGTCAAATTTACTGAATAAATCAAAGTAAAATATACTTTCCTTAAAAGATTCACTAGATAAAAAAAAGTTTAAAAATCTCTTAAGTATAAAATAATATAGTACACAAATGCGTAACTCTGATGAGTTTGCTAAAAATGTATTTTAAATGCACGAATTTAAGCAAGAACTAACGCTCTAGAAGAAAACCAACAAAAAAGTAGTTATTTTTTAATTTATAAGGCTTCAATAATTGAAATATAATGATGAAGACTCAAAAATTCTGTAAAGATACAAAAAATCACTATCGTAGAAGACCGAAAAATGCTTTCCTGAAACGGCTATTTGCAAATTTTATCCATCACTTAATTTTTTTGTTGATGCATATTGTTAATTTTCTTGCATCACTTTCTTTCAAATACTTTCTGAGTTGCAAACGAATTACATTTTTAATAGTAATCATGTATATTTTCAGAGAAAATATGATGATTTTACAGTTTAGAAGTTTTATAAAAATTATTTACTGCAAAGTGTTAAAAAGTATCGAAAAACCTCTTTTAAGATAGAATTAAATCAATAAATTTCAAAGCACGACAAAGTTTGCCTAAATTTGGAAAAGGGATTAAGTGAGCCTAATTAGAGCTTAGTGGGTGTTAATTAGTAGACTTAATTCTAACAGCTTTTTGTAAAAGAAAGATGTTTTACTCGAGGTAATGAATATAAATGAGATCTAGGGCTACCTTAATCCTTTCATTTTTTGGGGGTATCTGAAGAATCGGAAGGGGAATATGAATAAATAAATTATTTTTTCGGAATAAATTATCTTACTTTATTACTTCAAATTGTTTTGCAATTTCGAAGATCTTAGAGGCATTTAAAACTCTAGTCCGTGTATCTCAGTGTTTAATTAAAAGGTCCTTTAAAAAAAACCCTCCTTATCATAGACTAACGGATGCACAAGTCATGACTTCAAATCTATATTTTACACTACCCATTAACATAAATGCGCAGTTTCCAAGGGAAATTAGAAAAGACAAATTTGCACTGTTTTACGGTGAAACTTTATAATAATTTTCCTCTCCTATTATTAAATGGGAATTTATTTTATTTTGGTCTAAACGCTGTGTTCAAAACTAAGTGTTTAAAAGAAATAGGTGAATGGGGGAATCACCTCGATAACCAAGATTAATTATTACCAAGATTAATTATTTGTACTACGTTCTAACAGAGATCAGGACATGAACTTTTATAAACAAGTATGTATTATACACTTTTCAGTTAATATCTAAAGAATGGATAAAAATGCAAGTTACGCTAAATGATCTCGCATTCTTTAAAATAATAAATTTGGTATCTGGTCACGGGATCTTTTGCTTGTAGCGTAATGCTTATGTTTATATATAAATTTTTCCTTTCCTATTTAATATTTTAATTCTCCTTCCCTAGCAACAAAATTTTATATCAATAGCTCTACAAAAGAAAAAAATTGTTTCTGAGTCATGTTCCGTGCTTGGAAATACTTTTATTTCAATTTATCTTTGAAATATGGGCTGATAAGGACATAAATTGTTAGAGTTTACGCTTTCCAATATTTTTGACCTATACAATTTAATCCATTAAGGGAAGAACATCTCTCAACCTTACTTTATTCATAGGACGTGGAAAGTTTGAAAGAAAATAGTTATGTGAGTCCCAAGTTAAGCCTATTGACAGCAAGAGAGGTGTGTCCAGTGAAAAGATGATAAAAGCTACAGAATACCAAAGATAATTCGAAATTAGAAACTCTCAATCATAAAGATATTCTCAGGAACTGCCCTTCACTTTACATTAATACCAAATATGCTCTTTTTTCTTAAAAATGACCTAAAAAAAGATTGTCAGAATGATAAAAGATAAAATGTTATTACCGAAAGTATATTACTGTGTATGGTAGACTGCTCGAATTTTTCGTCAATTCCACAGTCAGCAGAAACCTGCTGCAGCCCAACAATATCAAACAAGGAATTTTCAGGAAGACGGTCATCATCGCCTCTTCTTAAGTCACATGTCAAATTATTATTACTATCTCTTAGGCCCCTTTAAATCTGGCAGAATGAAGGATTTAGCACATCATCTTTTACGAGCTATTAAATACTAATAGAATACATAATGCATCGCCGGACGGTAGCCAAATGGCTAGGGCGCTGGCTTTCGGTACCTAAATCTAGGGATTCGGGTCCCCCCTCTTGGCATGGATCTTTGTAGCCGCTCGGAATTGGCTTTAAGCAGTAGATCCCGGGTTCATTATTCCTCATATAGGAAATAATTGACCGTACAGCTCCCAAAACAAACCAAACATAACGCATCAAAAATCAATTTTTCTGAGCCAACCACCAAATATAAAGAAAAATAATCCTAGATTAATTTAGTACTAGCATCAACCTATCTTTTAATTCTTCTTCATTAGTGTATACTTGTATTATTTGAAAGAAAAACAAATGCTTAAAAAGATTAAATTACCCTTGAAAACTCCATTTACATCCAAATAGAATTAATTCCCATTATAACAAACTGAAATAACAAATTGAAACAGTCGAAATATTTCCAAATTAGTAGCACCCTAAAAATTCTGCCGAAAATATCATCTCGGTTTTATTTTACAAAAATTTTAATCAAAAAACCATAAAGGATTTAAACCAGGTTAAAAAATTCAGTACCTTACATTCCAGGTGTGTTGATTACTTAGTTGCGTAAACATCGATCAATCTCCATCCACCCGCATCTTATCAATCTGATTGAAGTTTACTTTTAACTATTATCAACTCAGTGTAATGAATAAATCAAATAACACGAGTAAGTAGAGCCGTTATTTGACTAATATCAATAGGAGATCCCGAATCAAGTCGAAAATTAAATAGGTATACAAATCCAAACTTAAACGACTAATTACGTGCGTTGCCTTATGTTTAGTTAGTTAACACAGAACCCTCTTTATTAAATCACTCAACATATCTCTCTCTCAAAAGACATAAACCGAGATATCATGCCAGTAAGTTTAATATATAGGCGGTCAGTAGTCAGAATAAAGCTACTGATTTACGGAAGACATTTTTTATGTCATTTATGAAAAACGTTTTAGCATATAACTTTACTGCATAATAGATATATTGAGATATATAGTTGAATGAATTAATAAAGACTCGGATGAAATGACGGTATGTTTTTACTTTTTATGTTTGCTGTCTAAAATCTAAACAATTATTAAAAAAAGAGGAAAAATTCATGTTGAAATAAGCCAATATTTTCTGTCAAATTTTATTCATATATTACAACATACTTTTTAAATATAAATTCAAAGTTAAAAAGATGTAATTAAAAAAGTATTTATGAACATTGTTTTTAATATCAAATTCAAACGAAACACTTGCATTTTCTGTTTGTAATGTCAAAAGAATTTTTAATCGATATATTCAGTATTTTATGTTTATTTGAAAAAATAGAAAGAATTGCATAAAATCTAACCATGAAGCACACATAACACTAATGGTAAACCATTTATGTTACAATATAGGTTTTCCGAGTAAGATTTATTTACATCTCCAGGGCATAACAATATATTTGAGCACCCCTCCATAATACAAATGATGTAAGATTTTTTTATACGCCGACCCTAGACGGAATTCATAATTCCTTTTTTTCTCATTGACTTTAATTGAAATAAATTTTCTTCAAATAAGTTCGGCATACGTCATGTTTAATTTAAAATAATAGAGAAAAAACTGCTAAAATCTTCAAAGAAAATTCTATTTTCATTTAAATAAACCTGAATTTAACTAACTTATAATTTCCTTTAATGACTGCTATCTCAGGTAGTACGACTATATCAGACATTTCCAACATTCGGCCCCCGAGATCGTAACTTTATAAAAACTATCGACCTGAAGATCGTAAACTTTGAAAAACTATCTTCTCAGGGAAAAATGTACAAGCCTTCTCAATTATAGCTTTTTCACGTCGTCGCTTGTTGCACTCCCTACATTTGGAAACAACTACGTATTTTCAAAGTACAGACGCTATCATACTTAAGAACGAGTTGCATTCGAGACTGCCGTTCGTATCTTGAATTGTTCGTAAGAAGTTCTTGAACGAAACTTTAAAATTACCTTACATTTCACCTCTATTTATGTATGATAGGCTATAAAGTCTATGTAATACCGTAAATTTTTTTCATCGTAAAATATAATTCACTGCACATTATTATATTTTATAGGTTACTTTATTAATAATAATGATACATAAAACCTAATAAAACTATCACGCAAATACATATAGTTCACGTAATGTACAGTTGTTTTTCTTACCTTTGAAAATAGTAGAATAGGATTGAGGGACAGAGAATAGGTACGCAGTGCTAAATTTGAAATTGCGAGTGGTAAAGTGAGCGCTCCGAATTAAATGTGAGTTACGATCCTTTTTTTCGTATCTATGGATGTTCGTAACATGAATGTTCGTAAATTTGGTGGTGGATGTACTCTATGAGTAAAATTTGATAAAAAAAAAAATTCATCTAGTCTTTTCTAACGAAACTGCTGCGGGTTATTAACGCAGGATTACTTATCGCTGGTTACAAATTTTGAATGTATATATGTATCCATGTGTTAAGTATGTATGTATGTATGTATATATATATATATATATATATATATATATATATATATATATATATATATATATATATATATATATATATATATATATGTCACAAGACTAGGTTTGGCTCGCTGGCAAAATTATAACTCGCGACCCAGGACATCTGAAATTTTGATTTCCGGAGGATCGTTATGGAGGAACGTAATCCTACGTTAAATGCGTAATGAGAACCTAATAAAAACTAATTAAGAATCGTAACTACCATCGAACTGGACAATCGTGCGTTAGTTACAAATTAACAAAGTCAAATATCCCTCTAGTTTTATGTTTATGTTACCCAATTGTTACCCTACAGCAGAAAATAAAAATAAATAAAGGAAGCTCAGTAACTTATATACATTATCTCTGTATTATTTATGTTATATGCGGCCCAAAAGACAATATTCTTCACTCTGTGCGGCCAGTGCAAGCAAAAGGTTGGGTACTCATGGTTTTATAATAAGATTTAACAACTGGTGTGAAAAATAACTTTTAAAAGTAAATTTATCAACTCGAAATTTCATGAAATACCCGTAAAACAGCAATTGTTATAGAGTCACTACAGAGTCAGAATTCCCTGTTTGTACCATAGAAGATGAGAGATGAATATTAAAAATGCTCTTCTCAGGTAAAAGTTCCTACTCTCCAATATTAAATGTTTTACGCTACTGTTGATTGGGAGTTAATCTTGAAATATTTTTCCTGCATCTGTTAATTCAGATTATTTGCATATCTAAAAATTCCAAGGCTTGTATTCCATTTTAATAGGATTTTTCTTCCTTTCGTACAATTTGTTAATTTAATTATTTTTTCAGTCGCAATATTTAAAATAATTAAATGTTATTGCCCATCTTTGTAGCCCATATACGGTGCGCCAGTAATAACAGAAGTTCACAGAAATGCACAAATTATTCTTAGTATTCATAATTATATACATACTCCAATTTTGAAAAATGTACAAAAACTATCATACCATTAAATGTAATACTTGCAGCATTGCAAAATATTTAAAAAGTAATAAAGTTTAAAAAGTAATATATATATATATATATATATATATATATATATATATATATATATATATATATATATATATATATATATATACATATATGGTTTGCTCCTTTAATACCCAACGGAACTAATATACACAGTAACTAGAATAATGTAATTTGTAATCGAACTCGAAAGTTTTGTTGAATTTAAAAAAATGAGGAATAAAAAACAGATTGAACTGTTATCCTGGCAAGAAAACATCTATTCCCTCAAGTGTTTGAAAGATTGAACAGCCGAATATATATTGCGATAAATTTTAAATTTTTTCTCAAAATCCAATTTTCGTTCCTATCTTGTTTGTATCTACTCCTCTTGAAGTTATTATGCAATCGATTTCAAGTAGTAGGAGAAAAAAAATTCCTGTCAGTAAATATTAATGTCAGCTTTGACTTGTTTTTCCCTTGAGGCTATGAATATTCAGAAATTTTGCCCCAGAATCGGAGCAACAATCGATGTAAGGATCAAGCATCAATGGGATTCGTGTGCAGGCCTTTCACGAACATAATTTATATTTACCTCGTGTACCAACGAATTACGTTTGATATCTACGTACACTACGTATTTTCTTACAAGTAAATTACAGATAATATTTGTAAAAACTCGTAGCTTTTAAGATTAGATTATGTTGTTGAATAACACATGAGCGCATTTCAACAAAATTATTTATTTGTGGTGCATTTCTACATGGTATCTATAAAATTGAGTTTGGAAATGTCGACTATTATTTTTTAGCATTTATAATCCCTGGATTCTTTCCCCCGTCTGATCACCTTAACATGACTGCCTACGTTCGGAGCCAATTTTTTTATAAAATCCTTTTTTAAAGGATTTTTTTTCTTTTATGGTAAAATAGCACTTAAAAATTAAAAAATAAACAAAAACTTACCTGTAAATACCATACTTTTTTATAAATTGGTCAATTTGAAGTAATTTTTAATGAAATTTAGCTAAAACGCATATGAATCTGTACAAAATTCTAATGTTACTATTTTAATTTCCTTCTCACACATAATACATATGACAATTATCTTCAAAATGACCGACAATCTAATACAAATTTTAAAATACAAAAATAATGCAGACTATTTTATGTTCTTATATGAATATTTTCCTTGATTCGCCATTCCTTTCCTTATAAAAACAGCCCCAAATAAAATACTATTTATTATACATAAATTATTGTACGTCATTTCATTAACAATAGCATATAAAACATTTCCTGAAAATGTTATCAAATTATATGCTTTATTATGTGAAATATCATGATAGCTGTAGACATTTGTGCTAAAAACATAATTCTGAGAAAAACGCACTTGAAGTTGTTTGTCACTTCAATTTTGCAGCAGACGATTGTTTCTAAAATAGTTATAACCCTGCTTCTAATTGATGTAGAATGAAAATCAAAACGGTTTTGAAAAGAGAAAAGTTTCAATTACACGATTCTTGAAAAAAATAATATTGACCAAAATAGTCAAAAAATGACGTTTTAAACGTAGGCAGTCACCTTAAATTACAAGCAGAGTTATGACTAAATTTCTCTACGTTTTGTTTCTTGCACGTCCAATCATTTTCCCCTTCCTTGTCTTTGACATTTATGAATCAACGAATTAACCTTCCAAGCCACCGAGGGACCTTTTAATTGAGGTCCGAACCCGGGATCCCCAGTCGGATTACAACAGAGAAGTGGAATTTTCATGGGAGTATTTTGTCACTTGAGGTGGGAAATATCATCCTTCTGCTGGATCTCGAAAAAGGCAGCAAGAACTATAACAAAACACACCTACACGTTGACTTCAAAGAAGCTTTGTTTTACATTCGCAGACATCAGTGAACCGCGACCAAACAATGTATGATATAACAAGTTATACATATTCCCTTCGCAGGACGAAAGGGCACCAAAAAATCAGAATATTGTCTGTGTTCGATCGTTATAAGATAAGGACTGCCAGAAAGAATATGCCCCCGGAAAACACTAAGAGGAAAAAAAGGACAGAGGTACACACTAAAAGAAAATTAACTAAAATTGCTCCTAAGAAAAAATACGTGAAAGATAATTAGTATATCTTATTGCATAATGCAAACCCCGAAATTATATAACAAATGGTTCTCAGGTTTCTTCCGGTCATCGGACAACGAAACAAAGACTGAACAAAAGAAAGCCCCTCACCCCCCCCCCATATTAGTAGGAAACGAGAGGACGTATCAGCATTCAGAAAAAAAATATAGAGATCAAAGGAAAATTGTCCTAAGAATAGCACTTTCAGATCTAACATTTAACTTACTAGAATTTGAAGTCAGTATCAGGCAGACATGATCTGCCTGAACTTGTAAGGTCGTGTTAGTTTTTTCGCTAATTGTCCGTTACTGAGGGAAAAAAAATGTTAATACATTTGTGCTAAAGGACTTTTACAAAGGCACTGGAATCCAAGGATAAAAAATATATTGTCTAAAGTAATCTCATTAAGGATTTTTCATGTGCAAATATTTAATATTTCTAGAATTTGAGCCGTTATACCTCCCATGCATACAGTTGGTTACACGTCAAGTCTCTGTTTTTACTTTGTAAAGGGGAGTGCATGAATAGGTTGCATAACTACCATTCCTTACTTTGCTGAAGGTAGGACCATATTGAAAAATTATGTATAGTGATAGTAATCAATAACTAAGGTTTTTGTAATTGAAAGTTCATAGGTTGGATTAATTGCTTTAACTTATACGAACAAATGCTTCAAATAAAACCTTTGGAGTTTAATAAAAAACTAAAGAAGAAACTATCAGTTCTAACATTTAGAATCTTTCTATATTTCCATTTCTTCGCGATTGAATACAGATCCTCGAATAATGTTGAAATTCAATTTTATTGATAGTAAAAATTAAGGAATAAAAATAAATGAAATTTTAATCTTAATCACGTAAACTAGACGCTTTATATGAAACAAAAATTTACGCTTTTAAATGTTTTGCTGCTTTTCATAATTTTAATTTTTCCAAGAAATTACTTACTTCGATTCCCATAAAAATGGAAAATTATTTATGTTTATTATAACTTTGCACTGATCAATTCCATGCTACCAAAGCGGAAAGTAATCTTGTACATAAATAATGAATACCCTGTGACCTCTTTTCGCTCGCTGATAACCTTATTCAGAAATATCTATCTCGATGAAATAATACTTAAATGGATCAATGTTAGTGGAAGCTAGATGAAAGCATGGGATGTTTTCAATCTATATAATATATAGAATGAAATATATAGATATTATATATATTCGACAATGAAATTTTAACGCAGAACTATCACTGTTTAGTTAATATTTTTTTTATATTTTTAATATACACAAAGGCATGTATATTAAGCCAATGATAAACTTTCTTACATGGTGTACTTAAATGTGCATACCTTGATAGAAATTATTTAATATCAATGACCTTGCATAATAAGTTCTAATTTCATTTTTCTTTAATTTCTAAGGAAGAGAATGGGACAATAGAGTCACATAACAGTAAAAGTATTTTTTATTAGTAAAAATATAATTTACTAATAGATCGTAAGCCTTTACTATTGATGTTTGTAATACATGTAGCCACGCCGAAATGTCGAGGTTTGGGAAGATTTTGTGAAGAAAAGGAAATTCTTCAAGCAGTCAGCCGTGTGAATATGTGTGATGTGCCATTGTCACCCGAGAGCTGCTTGTTCTAGAAAACAAAGGGGGCCGTGAAGAAGGTTGACCTCTTGTGTCGAACTAAGTGAGTGATGGTCATCACCCGAGCTGAGGGGCGAAGCTCCTCTCCTTGTTCACTGGCAAGAGAGTCATCTTGCGACAAAGGTGACATATAATTAAATAATTTGTTGTTTAAACCCTAAACTCCGTATATCTGAATTAATCTATGTTCAACTATCTGGGAGAAGCTGCCCATATCGTCACAATTTGTATGATGGAACGGTGGAAATTTTCAGGTGAGGTTATAAATATATACTTAACAAAATTGCAAGTAAAATGAAAGGAATAATCGAAATTTAATCTCAAAAGTATTTATTTAATCTGTTTTTCCGTACTTTAGTGAAATAATTTGATTTTAGCCAAATAAAAACGAGAAAATCTTACTGATGAAATAGGTGGAAATACACCAATTTTACGTTTTTGAAATCTCAAAAATTTCAAGTACTTAGAAAGAAAAAAGCAAGCAGAGAAGATTATAATTTCTTGTGAACATTTTCTTTAAGTGCTATTCTTGCCTTCAACGTATATTTATTACCTTTAGTCAAATAACTTTGGTAACTAAATCTTACATGTCCTTTACAGTTCCCTCTGGATTCCAGCCCTTATTAGTCGAAGAAGCGATAGTTACTTTCCTAGAACATTCTCGTTTTAAACTTTCAATGTGCAAAAACAAGAATTGTCCCGTATGATTTGAGCATTTACGCTTACTTAGATTGAACTAGTCTGTGAGTATCGTTTGTAAATCCAGTTAAAAATTCAAAAATTTTCTTGTTTCAACGATTGTAGAAATAGTGTCTGAAACATTTTATCGCAGGAAATCGTAGCTAAATTCCTTTTCTAATACATTCAAGACACTTTTATTTAATCAGGTATTATCTGTAATATGAATGTAATCTTTTAAATAAAGAATATGAAATTAAAGTAATTAAGGGTGAAATTATTTTCATTGCAAAGTCATATTTTAGACTCTTGAAGATATTTTACTTAATGGCTTCCTAGGTAATTAGCCTAAAATATTAAATATGTTTACTTAACCCATTTATGTTTTAGTTCCATATGCTACAAAATGTTTTGCAATATTTTCTATTTATCTAATAAAATTCTGTAAAATGTCCCATTTTGTTTAGATGGAGTAAAGTTCGAACTACAGTTTCTTCCCATGAGATACCGTATTTTTTGTACCACAAGCCACACCTTTTTATATAAAAAATAGACTTAAAATTGGTTGCGTCTTATGGTCTGAAGTTAGCATTAAAATACAATCTTCGTACGGCATCTTTATTATATAAAACGGTGACATATACGGGACAAGTGCGTAAATGAGTGCACTAAGAGTGAAGATGAACTGAATATTGAAAGTACGAATTATTGTAACAATAAATACAAATTAAGTAAGACATTGAAAATAACTTTATATCCCTAACAAATTTAAAATATTCTTTTCTGAAAATCCTCCCATAACTTTGAGGTGCGTCCGGTGCTTTTTATGGTCCGAAAAATACGGTAACCTAATTCTTATCTTTTAAATATACCTATATTCTAGTAAACCCCATATTGTGCAGCCTATTCTAATGTTTTAACTTAACAGATTAACTCGTTGTCTTACTTACATAATGTTAGGAGTATTTTGTACTTTTTATCAATTTGAAATAAATGAAATTTAAATAATCAATAAACATTGGAAGCTATGCACAGGTAAATATTCATGCATGCCATGTGACCTACTTTTCATTCTAGGATCGTAAGTTGTTCAGAAATCTCCCCTCCGTCTAATAATAGATGATTGGATCAATGATCAGCGAAAACGGAGATGAATTATATTACAGAGCTGATGTATTCTTACTTTACGTCTGTAGTATAATGTTTTAAAGGATTAGTCAAAGTACATTATCGCATTGATAATTATTTTAGATCTCATTGAGAATTATTTTAGATTTACGATCGGAAGTTGCTTAGAAATTTTTCTCTCCGTCTGATAATAGATGACTGGATAAATGATCAGCGAAAATGGAGATAAATCATATTGCAGAGCTGATATATTCTTAATTTACGTCTGTAGTATAATGTTTTAAAGAATTAGTTAAAATACATTGTCTCATTGATAATTATTGTAGATATTTCATTTTTAAATGTTGAAGATTGTACTTAAGAAAAATTACACAACATTGGAAAGAAAAAAGATAAATGTTTTATTTGCTATTTAGTTTGATCCCTGACTATTCAGCCGAAAATACACGAAATTCCAACACAGCTATTTGTCTGAGTCATATAACCACTTCGGATCAGATGGTTGTAGCTAAAAGAAACTTTGCAAAATCATGTGCTCCATTATCGAGATTAAGTGTATCTCCATATATGGGCTATTCACGGATGCTTGTTCTTAATGCAACGATTTTCACAACATAGTGAGTGCTTGAGTATCTTACCCATAGACAAAACATGATGTTGTCAAATGCCTTGAAGTTAGGTTTATCACTATGGGGGATGCTGGTGGTTCAGTGGTTACCTGGTTCTTTATTCTTGTTAATACTTCACCTTAAGTACACAATAGATCACGGGTTAGCACATAATCTGCTTTATTTTACAGAATATTTACATGCATGCATTTGAGTACAGTGCGGTGCTAATCCTTGCACCCGCGTTTCGCTTCGAATCTGCATCGCATCTGAATGTCCGAGTGGGGTTACAAAACTATAGAGTGGCAGCGCCATCTAGCATAACAATTTCCCACAATCACAGAATATATTTTTCCTCTCAGAGGGAAAGTTTCCCAATATAAATAATTAACATTTATGATACACAGTCAGTGACTCCTTTGAACTGTCTCTTTATTAAGCTTTAACATTAATAATTAAGGCTGCTGTTTACTAACCTCATCGGATTCGCTCACCTGTATGTTAACCAATGGAGAAAATTTGTCCAAGGACTGCCAACTTAGCTTTAAAGATTTTTTAAAAATTGTACTCCATAATATAGATATAAATTATACACATTGGGACGTTTTTTTTTTTTATTATTTTAAAAATGTAAAAATATTTTTTAATTTAAATTATTCAGGAAAAAATCAGGTATAGTGTGTTTTAAACGCTCATACATTCGTTTGGTGGACGAAATTTAGAAAATGATTTCTGTTACAGGTAAAAATTATATGTTCAGGCTATCTGAACATATAATTTTTATTGTATTATGAACATTTATATAGCTGTAAATAGTAGGCAATTTTTCTCCATAAGTACACAATGAGGTGAGTGAACCCAATAAGGTTAGTACATAACAGCCTTAAGGTGTCAGTGATTTCATGTCATACGATCAAAAACAGAAGAAATTTTATAACCTCAAGAATCTCAGCGATATATCAGCCTCATATTTATATGACTGGGAGTTTCTACGATGTTGTACCTCACACTTTTGCCGAGAAAAATACTCTTTTGGATTTTTTCCTTCCTTTGTGTTAAAGAATTATGTTGTTTTAAACAATATTTATTTTAAAATGGATCTAATAAATATCTAATCCTGTAGAAAAATTTATTACTTTCAGTATCGTAGATAAAACTGTTATTTAAAAAAAATACTTAAAATCTTATATGAAAGATAGTTTAAAAACAAGATTCCCACGTAATTTCATATAACCATACGTTGTGTACCATTTTTATTATTCCACACGTCATTTCTTATAACTATAAAAATTTCTTGTTGTCTCCTTGGCATTAGTGTTAATCATAGAAATAATGAATAACTCACAATATCTCTCAAAATATGTTCAGTCTAAACAGGATTAATAAAATATGCATAAACAGTTTAACACATATTTATCTTCATTTTAAGCTCCTAATCAAGCAAGAAAGTCGTAAAGAAGTTGATTAAACTAAGAAAAAATCCCATAACTAATATGTTAAGTCAGGGATTAGATAGTTCGGATCAACTGCTGTAAATGCAAAATTATCAAAAGACGGAATAGATGCAAAAATATTTTTAGGTAGTTATGAAAGAAAATCCAAGTAAGAAAAGCGACAGGAAATTGATTAATGTAAGAAAAAAGTCACAATTAATATGTTAAGGAAGGGATTGGAAAGTTCGGATCAACTGATTTAAATGCAAAATTACTATAGACAGAAAATATACAGAAATATTTTTTTAGATACTGAAGAAAGAAAATTTTAGGATTGCGCTGCACAAAGGATCTCTTTAAAAAACTGGCGTGAACTGGAACAGATAAACTCAAAATAGCGTGAAGTCGACCATCTCACGCGCATCTCTCTGTAGGATGTTCACAAAAAAGTTGTAAGATTTTATCTATTAGCGTATTTTAATGTAGAATGTGAGATTTATTGTTTTACCTCTATGGTTTTCACAGTCTCAAGCTTTTTGATTGTTCATTTTGAGGGAGAAATCTTTTGAATTTTTTGACAAATTTTGAAACTGGAGAAAATTTGCCTGATAATTTTTCCGATGATTAGCAGTGGCATGTTAAACCATTTAAATGTTTTAGGAACAAAATTTCGAAATCTCCTTTAAACTACACTGGGTAAGACTTTCTAGATATTTCTCTGAAAATAAGCATTGGATATTTCTTTTCCTCAAGACGAAAGTTTAGCAACAATTCCTGCTTGGAAGCGGTTTTTGTTTTGCTATTCATTTTGTTTATAAATGATTTAAATACTTCTGGCAACGCAGCCATAAATAGGATGTCATTTTAACTAAATTATTTTTAATAAAATTTCAATTTAATATAAGTTATACACTATACAAAATTTAAGACACATATCTAAGCATAGTCAGTTTGGATATTTTCTTTCACGTCCCTACATTCAGAAAAGTTGATTGCAGTTCATGACAAAAGTTCAGACTTAAAATAATTAGATGAATCATAGGAACATAGAATTTCTCAACAAAGTAGTAATAAGTTGTCCAAGATCTTTTAAATTTAAAACATGATTATAGGGCTCCTAGATGGTAATTTTAGAAAGAAGATGAGAAACAGTAAATAAAATTTTAAAGAAATCTTGAAAATTATGCTTTCTGAACCATAATAAAAGAAAATACATCGTTATTTCATGGTTAGAAAATATTAAGGAAACTAACTTAATTAATCTTTTACTGAAATACAGTTTCCGAATTTAATCTGCTGAGATAGTAAAAAAACCGCTAATAATATGATTATGTATTACATATTTTTTTTAGATTGGTTGCTCTGTTTTTTTTCCCAAACCTTTACTTTCTGCTTCAAAATATCTCATTGATGGGTTATTACCTAACACAGCCAGACAATTTAATTTCTTTTAAACGTTGAAAGGAAATTCTCCTTTTCTGAAGGTATTCTACAATCGATACCAGGCCACCAATACGGAGATCTATCTTGTAGGTAAATATTAATGCATTAAATGTGGCCCCTTTTTCTCTACCGCCGTTAGGTTATTCAGAAATTTCGTCGCACCGAGTCAGTGTAATAATAGATGAGCGGATCAATGATCAGCGAATTTGAGGTGAAGCCCTGTAAAGGAAGTAAGCTATATTTACTCGGCGTCTAGCATGATGGAATATATGGAAATTAAACTGTAGATTAGACTTATATTTCAGAATTTCTTTGGCTCAGAGTTTCGAACAGACGAACTCTAAAAGCAATATTTTTTGAAAGCCTATAAGAAAAATATTGATATACTTTTGAGAAATCTTTTGAAATACTTTTGAGAATCTGTCAGTATAAAATCAACAATATTTCCTCAAGTTGCCAAAACATAACAAATATAGTTGGAAAAGACAAATAAAATAATTCTATGAAATAGTTATATAAAATAACTAGATAAAAAATATAATGGTGTACGTGATTAAATTATTTCTTGGATGTGGAATTAAGCTATTTACTGTACAAGCAAAATAGTTTAAAAAGTATTACTCAAAAAACTTAAACAGGGAAAAATAAATTAATATATTTCTTGAAAAAAACTGAAATAAATAGTTAAAAAATACATAGTTATATGAAGAAAACAAAAATCTTATATGATAAAGGAGGTATCTTAAATATTATCATGTTACAATTCAAGGATTCCCACCATTTGATTTGCATATGGATTCAGTATCAGTGAAAATGTGGAATCAAAGCTCTGATATTTGCAGGTTTCTTATTAATTTTGCTATAGAAAACTTTTCCTATTTCTATGAAGGATTAAACATTATTGGAACAGTAATTCTTGTCCAGTTATGGCAAACAATTTTATAATGAAAACTTTTGTTAGATAGATAGAAGATAGCATTGTAATACTGATAATAGCTTCCTAATAAATGTTCTTCGAAGTCAAACTTCTGCAGACAATTTCCTTGACAAAAGGTCTCGATAAATGGATTACGTTAAAGGAAGACTGTAGTATGGTTAATGACTCTGAATGAATGGTTAATGACTCTGAATCATTTGATTTCGTCATGGAGCTTTCAGTTTTGTTTTTATAATAATAAATTTTTATTATTAGTAAAAATTATGGCATGGGTTATTGATTTTAGTGTTAAATACATTGACCCAATGAACCGAAAATTTTCATTCAGGTCTCATGCGAGTGATTTTGGGATAATTTGAGGCTGACCTGTCTTTGTAATTGTTTAAAAGAAATATTATTTACTCATACCTTAATTCTATGTTTTACTATGTTTTAATTACTGATATAGAACTTTGCTGACTGTGGAATAATTATGACTGAATTGTGGTATTTGTAAACAAGAGCAAAATTTATTGTACGAAGAACTTAGAGGTGATCTATATACGAAGTGCGAAATCACGAGTGAAATTTGATAACTAGAAGGGATATTAAAACTAGAAAGTCATAAGTTAATGGTACTCAGGAGTAAGAGTTGGAATTTTGGGGGAGCTGTCTTTATAAGAAAATAATTAAAATTTTTCTTTAGTTGCAGAATATGTATACCCTTCGTTGCTCTTCGTGAACTAAATAAAATGAAGATAAATACTATTTTTCCATTAGTGTAATTGTGTATACCTTAAAACAAAAATCAGAATAGTGTTACACAATCTTTTCCTTTTTATCCTAGCAACTAATTTTGAGAATAAAACAAAATCTTTATAATCTGCCATGGTGGAACAGATAATTACTTCGAAGCTTGGAAGTTAGACATTTTACTTTTGAAAATATGACAGTGTTTCCTTGCAGTACAAAAAAAATAATAAGAGGGAACTATTTTATTTGTCTCAAGAAATTTGGATTTTAATATTCACATATAAGCTGCATTGCTTTTATGCAATTATATCCTGGTATATATACTCTATCTCAATTGACATGGTAAGGAAATTTAATACATGACTCACGCAAGCATAATCTCATACCAGCATAATCTCATACCAACGGTAGTTGTAAAAATTAAGTTCTACAATGAGCAATTCTTCACAGTCTGTTTTCTAAATTGCTGTTCATAATTAAAAAATAACAGAATCTTTTAAACTACAATCTACATTTAAAAATGTCATATTTTTACCTCTGTTTTACATCTGCTTTCGATTATATGTCAGTTTATTTAATTTAATACCCATAATAATTGCTTTTATCATTTCAGATCAAAATTGTAAAAATTAAATCGTTTCATTGTGAGGTCTTTACTATCAATCAAGTAGACAACATTCCGTTAATACTATACTAAACTATTGTATTCTTGCAAAATTTAATTTCACATGAAATTTAATGCCATGACTTTTCAGAAAAATAAAGATTTGTTCCAGAATGTAACCGGTAAAACAAGTTTTAGTCTTAAATATTTGTCACTTGATAAATCTGTAGAGTCAGAAGGATAAGAAGAAAACTGTAAACTCAATATTTTAACACTCTATGTAAATAAAAATTGCGAAAGACACCTTGTTTTTTTTATTTCTAGGCATAAGTACATTTTTACCTAGCTTTAGAAATACTCAGTTGTCGGAAATTTACTATATGTTCCTGACATGCTATTTATGGCTCCATGGGTAGGATAAAAGTCGAAAGGTTTCCGAAAAATATGTTGAGAGCTTACTGGTTCATCATTGTGGCATAACGAAAACACAACATTAAGTAACGATGTGACAATAGATTTAACACTTACGTCGCATGATATTTCTATCATGCTGCATCCATAACGCAACAATGTTAAAAGATCTTTTAATATCTCTCTGTCATGTTATTTAAAGAAGATATTGCGTAGATGTTTATAACCGAGAACTCCTTTAAAATTAAATGAGGTGTTTTAAAACATCTTTATGTCGGCATTGCCATGTTTCAAAAATGCTTCACATTTTGGTCGCAAGATGACATAAATGTGGTTATGCATTATTATGACCGACGTTCACGACGTGATACAATATCATACAGCAATCAATCAGCATGATTTCTGTATGGTGAGTTACACCATAAGTATTTTTTTATCAGTTTTACATTTTTGCATTTTATTTTAATATTTGACTAAGAAATACCAATTTTTATAAAAATGTAACTTTAATTATAATGAACTTTAATTTTATTAGCAGCAAACATCCACCACACTAACTTCAAAACTTCTTTTTCATCTGAAAAATACAGATATAAAACAGAAAAATACTTTTCGATATGCATAAATAGTGTAGTAGGCGTCAATCGAGTTATTAATTAAGAAGCGTGAAAGACAACACTGTATTGAAATAGTTCCTTTCATAAACAAACAACCTCCCGTGGGCCTTGAAGGGAGAAAGTTGGTTTGCCATAATTGGTGTTGTTACCGCAGTAAAATATTACCGCCCTCTTTGGCTGACTGTTCCGATTTAGTACCACAGTCGAAATTATTTTATTGCATTAAATAGAGGCCCCGAGTTGACCAATTTGTCGGCAGATCTGTACTGCCCATCCGGCGCCCAGACCTATACTAATCATAAACCGAACAGGAGAAATAAACCTTCGGCTGTTTTTGCAGGTACTACTACGCAGCTTCTGGTCTTCAGGTTCTCCAAGCTTATGGACTAACGTCCGGGAAACATATTTTTGTGAAATATTGCATTAAATAAGGGGTCGTAGCTATAATAAAAAGACCACAGATAGAAAACCAGCAAAAATTTGTGCTTGCTTTGTAAAGAGTTTTTTATATCTACACCCTGTTTATGTACACCATTTTCTAGCAACTCACATTAACTTTTCAATATTAATACTCAAAATATACGACCTACATAATATTTCCATGAATGCGATGCACTTCTTTAAGATGACGTTCATAATAGTGTCTTTTAAAGCCGAACATATTGACTTTTTTCTCTAAATATACAGTTGGCATAGCACTTATATAACGGAGTTCGTGATATACGCGTACACACGCAATTTCTCTCTTAGCAAACATTAAATGCACCGAAACTGACATATCATGGTAAATGTCATTCAATATAATGTCATTGAGTCATGTAATTCTGATATAATGTCCTCACAGCAGGAAACACCATGCGTGAATAAATCACCAAAAATAAATTGACATAACGGAAGTTTTATAGCTTTTGAAGAAGAAAGGGAGAAAACGTTTAGGATAACATTTATTTTCATGTAAGTATGTATTCCATAGAAGTATATTTATTTCATACAAATATTAAAACTATATATTTAAATTCTGCAGATTCTAAAATCCTCTCAATCTGATTTTGTGTATCATATAGGTCCTCGTTGGCATATTTTCCCTGTTCGTTTAAAATTAAATATTAAAGAGAATGTCATTATTTAGTTGAACATACATATTTAAATATGATTAAAATGACAATAAATTAAATAAATTAAAGAAGATATCTTAATATATGGATCGCTGTTTGACATTACGCACTTGTTAAATTAAAATAACAAATGTCCCTAAATTACGTTTTTAAAACAGAAAAAGAATTAATTTGCTCTCTAATACACTATTAGAAATTGATTTATGAAAACACGGTTTTTTAACAAAAACTTCTTTCGTAATCATTAAAAATGAATGAAATTTCATACATTATACATGCTATGTATAACAAATGATTTACAAAAATGAAATTTCATACATAATGATAAACAAAAGCATAAGGTAAAAATTAGACTTTCGTAACATACAAACATGGAAATTGATTTATGAAATATCACATTTCATTGGCTATTCTGAAGTAATGTGACAAAAATTTGCATAAAACCAAGTAACGGGACATGCGCAGTAGACATAAAAAGCGTTATATATTGGAAGCAATACGTTTCAGTCATATTTTTCACTTTGGTTAAACGAAAGGTGTTGTCTGTGGACGAAAGTGCCAAAATCGATGCATATCTAGAATGTGGAAAATCTGTTCCGGAAATTAGTAAATTAATTAAAAGACCAGTTGGTGTGATATATAACTATAGAAAAAAATCAGCAAATTATGGCAAAAATTTTAACAAAAAAGGTAATCCACGTTTAACTGAGATGGAGAAAAGGGGGATTCTTCAGCTTCTATTAAAAACCGGCCACAATTCAAAGCAGATTTGTGCAGATCTATCCCTTCCTGTTATTTCTAGAAGAGTTAAGCAAATTTTACATTCTTCATGGAGCTTGAGATGGTCGAAGATGAAGTATAGAAGATACTTCTGCGTCACAAGCAGATGTGTTTTCAGTTTTGTGAGAGGTACATGACAATGGGCGACAATTGAAAGAAAGTCATTTTCTCCGATGAAAAGAAATTTAATTTGGATGGCCCCGATGGTTTGAGGTATTATTGGAGAGATCTCCAAAAAGGACCAAAATCTACATTCAGCAGAAATTTTGGTGGCGGAAGTTTGATGGTTTGGGCAGCGATTGCTTATGATGGCAGAAGTGAAATTGTATTTATAAATGGTCGCCAGAATTCATATGATTACAGCTTAGTTTTAGAAAATTTCCTTCTTCCATTTTCATGGCAATATTATAGTTTAGGTTACATCTTCATGTAAGACAATGCAAGTAGTCACACTTCAAAAACAATGAAAGATTGGTTTGATTAACAAAATATTGTTCTTTTAGATCATCCACTTAATAGTCTTGATCTGAACCCCATCGAAAACGTTTGGGGACAGCTTGTTCGAATAGTTTATGCAGATGGGTTGCAGTACACGTCACTTGTACAATTGAAAGCTTCAATCTGTCAAAACTGGAAATTAATTGATCACAAGTACATTCAAAATCTTCTTTTATCAATGCCATCTAGAATAAAAGAAACTTTAATGAAGAAAGGCGGCATTACTATCTATTAATCTCAATGAAATGTGATATTTCATAAATAAATTTTCATGTTTGTATGTTACGAAAATCTAATTTTTGACCTTATGCTTTTATTTATTACTAGCTGAGGTACCCGGCGTTGCCCGTGATTTTAAGAATGTTTGTTAACCAAAATAAATTTAAAAATTAACGCAGTATAAATAACATAGAAAAAATATTTGTGAAATGTTATACACATCTCAGAATTTAGGGATTTCAGCCTTTCATCATTGTAGCACTAAAATCTTAAAAGTAAAACTGTCAAATTATCTAATGTTTGTTAACCAAAATTAATTTAAATCTAAACACAGTATAAATAACATAGAAAAAAAAACATGTGAAATCTTATACACATGAATAAAAGGAAATCCCAATAAAAAATATTGTAGCGAATCTGGGGCGTAGCTGTCGTGGCACAGGCGTAAGGTGTTTGGCTGCGGTTCTGAAGGTGATGAGTTCGAGCCCCGCTGGATGCAAGTTGCTTTTCTTCAAATTTCCTTTGTTATCATTTCTCGTTTTATTCAGAATGTTCTAATATGCAAATTTATTGTATTATAATTTATTGTATTCTAATTTATTATATGCTAATTCTAGTTTCTACCGTTCCAGAAAGTTCGGTGACTGTATATAAGTCGAGCTAGCGTTCAGTTCAGGTTGAATAAAGTTCTCTAGTGCAGCTCTCGCATTGATTTCCTGTGATATAAATTCGAATCTACGCGACAATATATAAATTTATAATAAACTCCTCAGAATTTAGCTAGATCTAGCCTTTCATCATTGGGGGAAAAAGAAAGAAGCTGAAATTACAGGTTTAGCAGAAATTTCCAATAGAACCATAGGCGTAGCGTGCTTCTAAATTTTGGGGGGGCACGAATTAGGGATGGGATATCGAAAGCAAAATATCGATATGAGTATCGATGATAATATCGGCTATTAATATCGATATCAATAATATTTCAGCACAAAAATATCGATATTTCAAAATATCGACGATATTTCAAAATATAGACGATATTTCAAAATATAAACGATATTTCAAAATATCGATAACACATTTTCCTTTCACTAAGCAGTCAATCGTATTCGGAGGAATGATTGTATAGTAAAATAATATATAAATATTGTAATAGTACGATAAAAAAATGGTCGTAATTTAATTCAATAAGGAAATAACATTTCAATAAACAATATTTATCAAATTAAAAAGTTTCTATAAAAGTTTATATATTTTTTTTTAAATTGAAAGCCCTAAAACGTGTTTTTAGACTATCTGAGGACCCAAAATCTCTTCTACAACATGATTAATGAATTTGGCGAGAATATTGGGAAACATGATAACCAATAAAGTCTAAGTTTTACTTATCTGTTTTAGGATGTTTTATTTCCCTTTGTCTTTTATCTGTTGAGTACTTTCGGCCGCTAAGCTTTCCTAAGTTGTTAGTGGCGGAAAGTACTCAACAGGTAAAAAGAAAAGTGAAATAAAACAACTTAAAAAGTTAAGTGAAACTTATCATTTTAACAAAGTTACGAAAGCAACATCTTCTAAACGTAACTCATTTTAATATAAATGTTATTTGATTGCTGTATTGGATTTTCAATTATTCAACAAAAAACCTATCACAACTCTGCTATAATTAGCTCTCAACTCAAAAAAAAATAGTTTTATTTTTCGTTCCCTCACAGGACAGGGATGGTAAAGTTAAATCACTTTCTAGTCAAAATCAGTGCTTTTATTACTACAAACTCTTTTCTTAAAAAACAAATATTGAAACTTTGAAAAATCTTAAGTTAATAAATAAAATATAAAATAATGATTCTAGGCAAGTTCTACAAGTTTTTACAGTGTATTTTAAATGTCTGTTTAACTGTTTAACACATTGGTAAACCTTGTCTCGTACTTGGCCATAACAGCCCTCTTTAATTTAATAAAAGTCTTCTTTCAGAATGCCTTTAAAATTTTTTCCACAAGCAAGTCCAGTTTCTCTTCACTCGTGTACAGCTGCGTCAGTTCATGTTCTATTGCCATTATGGCAAGTCCACTTAAGCGTTCTTCTTTCATCGTGGTTCTCAAGTAAGTTTTGAGCCTTCGCAGGGTAGAGAATGACCTCTCTGCGGTCGTAGTTGTGATAGGCCATGAAAGAGCAATTTCTAAGAGATGTATCACTTCAGGTACATTATTTTTCAGGCCGTTTTTAGTGCAAAACTGCGCCAACTCTTGCAGATTTATGTTTGGATTTTTCTTGTCTGCTTTTATAACATTTTTTTTCGAGAAGCAGTGAAAAAACTTCAGCTGTGAGGAAAGACTTGACACACAGCTGAAGACAACTGATAAAAGGTTTGGATTTTCCCAACAAAAGTTTCATCTAAGCTATCCCAATCCAACAAAAGCTGGATAATAGAATTGATTTTGTCGTAGTCATTCTGAGAAAATCGAGCTTGGAGGTTACTTACTACAATGTCAAACCCCGCAAAATAAATTTCTATTTTACATTGCCCTTCTGCCGAGGTGTGATGATAAAAAGATTCAGCCGCATCATTATATTCAAGCCTTTTTGGTGTCTTCCGTTTTCGAGGCAAGGAAAGTCTATCAACATACAAGCCTTTGGTGGAAAAAACTTTGTAAAGTTCTTCTGTTTCGTTCCATAAGTGTATGAAACCTTGATCATTTCGTTGAAGTTTTATACTGTCGATAACAGCTTCAACTTTACTGAACAGTTTGGAAATGTCTAACGTTTCACTTTGAAGCTCTTTCGACAGTATGTCAGTCAGGCTTAGAACGTTGTACATGAGTTTAAGGCTGAAGATGAATTCAAAACTACTCGCCTGCTTTATCAGTCCATCTGCTTCAGCTGCAACCTTTCTATTGGAAGCGTCACTTGCCACAACTTCCATTGCTTCCAAAACTTCTGGGAGCTGCTCTAAGATAACCCTTATAGCACGGTGACGAACAGTCCATTTTGTCTGTGACAAACTAATCAGCCTTTTACTTTTAGCCTCTTCATTTTGTTTACATATAGATTCAAAAATAGAAAACCTCTTGGCAGAAGCATTGATAATATTATACAGAGAATTTATTATGGACAAACAATTTCGCAACTGTCTTACTTCTTCACAAAACCGCATAACAGCAAGATCCAACAAATGGGCATGACAATGAGTGTATAATGCCCTAGGCTCTTCTTCCTGAAACCTTGCAGCTACACCATTGAACTTTCCACTCATTTGACTAGCACCGTCATACGCCTGACCACGCATTTTATTAAGATTTATCCCAATTTGCTGTATATACCCTTTAATAACCGAATGTAAGTTTTGACCTGTTGTTTCTGCAACATCAACAAAGCCCAGAAATCTCTCTTTAATTCGGACATTTTCGTCATTCTTAGTGATGTAGCGAATGCATATGCTCACTTGCTCACGAGTGGAAACATCTGTTGTTTCGTCACAAATTATAGAATAGACCGTAACCTCTTCTAACTCTTTCACGATATATTGTATCATTTCACTTTTTATACAATCTATAATTTCATTCTGTATCTGTGGACTCCTGTATGAATGAACTGATGAATTCATCAGTGCTATTATATCTTCTCCTTTATCTTTTGACCTAAGGCCAAGTAGCTCCTGAAAATTACCTCTATTTAAAGACACCGAACCCTCACAATGTCCTCTTAGGGCAAGACCTTGTTTTCCAAGGAACAAAATAGTTTCAATAATGAATTTTACATATTTTCGATTTTCTTTAACTTTCTTAGTGTGTGCTGAAGACAAAGAATCTGCAACTGTTTTACCAGATTTTCGGTATTCTGTAAGAAATTGGGTAGATTTTAGATGCATATCACTTTTTTCGTGTTTTCTAAATTTTTCCAATGCTTTTTTCCAGTTTGTCACCCCAATTTTAGTAAATGACTCCTCTCCATGCCCTGTTTTATCTTTGCAAAAAATACGACAAGAGAAACAAAATACAGCATCCAAAATGGGGCTGTATTCAACCCAACCAAATTCAGAATACCACGTGTTTCTAAACTGTCTAGATTTTAACTGTATTTTGCTTACCTTGAAACAATCAACAGGCTGGAATGGACCCCTAGAAATATCCGCTGATTGTAGACCCAGAGCAGGATCTCTACCACTACTTTCCACCACGTCCATAGGCCTAGGCCATTTTTCATCCACATCGAGATTTGTTGAGCAGGATGGTATCGGCATCAGCTGATTATCACCATAGTTGGACTTGGCACATTTATTAATGCTACTGTCACTACTTGCTTCTAGATTTTTTTCTTGGTTTAACAAATCAACTTTTTTATTCGAGCTATCGACTTTTTTGAAAAAAGAAAGTACTGATTTCTGTTTTGACATTTTCAAACGTACAAAAACAATGATTTGATAAAGTGTGTACGAAAACAAAGAATTGAAACCAATACACAAAGAATTACTGACTGGTAGAGGTGGATATAGAAAGTGGTGTGGTCTAGGCCAGCCGCTAGACCATTAAAATTCTCAACCCAGCGCCTGCTTCGTGTTTCCAGGAACACTGATAGCGACCCTTTGTAGCGTATTACTAGAAGGGGTGCGGGGGAGTTAGTTCAACGACCCCAAGGGGGTAAAGAGTGTGGTCTGTACGCAAAGGATTTTTAGCCGAGGAAAAAATATAGCATCGAATTTGTTATGAATCATATCATTGTTAAAAACTATGTTAAGGCTAAGACATAATCGGAATATTCAGTTTCACAGTTTGAAAAATCGGGAAAAAACCCAACTTTCTTTCCAAAGTTTTCTAAAATTTTCCGATTTTAACTGAACTCTATTAAGTTTTAATTTATTTCAAGTTCAGTTGGGGGGGCACGTGCCCCCCCGTGCCCCCCCGACGCTACGCCTATGAATAGAACCATGATATGACTCCAGCGTTGCCTCTTAAAAAATGAAGTGTTTGATTGAGGGCTACAAACCATTCAACTCCTCTCCACATTAAACTCCTATAAACATCCTCTACATATTAAATTCCTTTTCTCTCCATAATAAACTCCTCAGAATTTTGGTAGATTCAGCCTTTTATTATAGTACCACTTAAAACTGAAACATCCTCTCCAGAAATATCAATTTATTAATTTCAATAATTAAACAACCACAAATGTATAAATTACACAAAAGTTTTTTAACCAACATTTGAAAAATTCGTAAATGAAAAAGCATATGAAAATAAAGATAATAAGAACTTCCGGAAACGAAATTAATTACCCTTAAATTTTAATTAATAAAAAACCAACATAATATGTAAAAAACGATAGTTGTTTAAAAGCATATGAATATAAAGCTATTACAAAGATAATAATGAAAAAAGCATAAGGAAATAATGCTCGCGCATGAAATTAACGTTACGATATAAAGACAGTATTATTAATATAAACCGCGTGCATAAAATATTTAGCTTTTCAAGCGAAATAAATTAATTTTTAGAAAAGAACTACTTTTAATCGAGACATTAAATACATTGCACAAAATTGTCATTTTACCAACTTTCTACCCTACAATTTACACCTTACTTCTTTGAAGTTGGGTGTTGAAACATCCTCTTTGAAAAATTTACAACCTACTTCTTTTAAATAGGGTGTAAATATAAAGTTTTAACAGCCAATTGAATGCCAGTTAAAAACGGTTGTTGTTTAAAATCATATGAAAATTACGCTATTATAAAGATAATAATAAAAAAAAACATAGGAAAATAATTGTAAAAATGCACTTAGCATCCTTCAATTTATAGCCACATCTTCGGAAGGTACTGGCTTTTGAGGTTATTGAATATTAGAAGTTCATTAGTATTGTTATATACAATACAAATGATAAATGCAATCTTTTCAGGTAAGTAATTTTTTTAGTAATTTTTATAAAATATAATTACTAAATAAATAAAAAAAAAGCAATGTGCAGTAGTATCACATAAAATATGCCTAAAGACTTGTATGATCATAACACAAGAAATAAAAATGTTGAATACAGAACTTTCACGTTATGTTTCAAAATGCTCTAAATCTTTAAACAACAAAATAAAAACCCATTAAATTAATTTCTACGCTTAATGAACAGTATAATAAATAAAAAAAAACGTTCAAACAATAATAACTGCAACAGCATACGTATTTAAAAATATAAATAGATAAATAAAAAAATTTAGTAAATCAAGTTGTCGGTAGATGGCGCCACCCTTCAACCTAATGTATTCCACCTCTAAATTCAAATGGACTGTTCCGCGCATAGAGTGCCCCGTTGGGAAAGAAGGGCTAGTGTGCTGTACAGTATCTACGTTAACGACTTTCCCTTCAGAACTAACACTTCCCCTTCAGACACTTCAGAACTAACATTGCAGTCTACGCTGATGACACATCCATATACACATCACATAACAAAATTAACTTTGCTGTGAATCAATTAAACATACACCTTCAACTCATCAACTCTTGGACACTTAAATGGAAAATTAAGCTTAATACTGACAAATGTGTTGCTGTCATGTTTTCCAGAAAAAGAATTGTCTCGTACAATGATCACAAAATCATTATTGACAACACTGCTCTACCCTGGTCCATCTCCTGTAAATACTTAGGTATTATTCTTGATAAAAACCTCACTTGGCACCCCCACATAAAACATATAACTGATAAATTTCGAGCTGCTAAAAGAAAACTCTTCCCCCTAATTGCTCGGAATAGCAATGAATCTCAATATGAAGTTGCTCATCTATAGTGCATTCCTAAGACCTATTTTAACTTATGCTTGCCAGTCCTGGTCCTACTGTGTCAACTATAATTTTACTAAAATCTGTGCTGCTCAGAATAAAATTATCAGAGATATTGTTGAAGCCCCCTATTACTTTAGAAATTATAAAATCTATCAAGAACTTAACTTCCTCACCCTAACTAACTTTATTTAACTCCATAAATAATAACTTTCACAATAGCATTGAATCTAACAACATCACTTTATTAACTGAACTTTCTAACTATGACTATAAGAAACCTTTCAATAGGAAGACACCAAGAGCGTCTCTTGCTTTTGACTGGTAATTTTCCTATTATTTCTGTGTTAACTGTTGCACCGAGGTAGAGCGCGGACCTCCCGTCCTGTTGGCTGCGGGATCGAATCCCCGTACCTGCTTAATTTTTCTTGCTGTTGACTGACTGATTGACTGGATGACATACAACGTACAGACCAAACCGCAAGACCTAAAGGGCTGAAATTTTGCATGGCGATTCTTCTTATAGTGTAGAGGTGCACTAAGAAAGATTTTAAAAACATTCTTAGATTTTTTTAAATAAAATTTTTAAGCTGTTTTAGTAACTTTTTTAAGTTTGCATTTAAAATAAAAATTTGATGGTTATAAAATTTTTTATCACGAAAAAGATCATAAAAATTCCTTTAAAATGAAATCTTTTTTGAATCTTTACCTCCTTTTTCTGATTTTTTGGTGAATTTTTAAACATTAATTTTTAGAATTTAATTTATTAAATGTTGATCACGTGATTTCTTTTTCTGGTACTTTAAATATATTTATCGTCACATAACAACGAAATAGACAAAAAAGAATTTTTTTCTTGCTAATGCGGCAGACGATTGGACATTATCCAAAAATAAAATAAAATACAGTAAAAGATATGTTCCTCAAACTGTACTATGTTAACTATACTATATTCTTTAGTATGTCCTATTAGATTTAATTTGAATATTTTCTTCTACATTATTTTGTCTATAAAAATATCCCTTACGATTTTTTTGAAAAATATATTTTTTTCTTTTTTTTACATTGATCGTCGTACACTGCTGGCCACCCAAATTGCAACACCAAGAAAGACAAGAGATATCACAACAAAATTTATTTTGTAGATAACATGTTGACCAAGTATCAAATGATTAAATTTATAGCCTTCTGTGAAGTGTGGTTCCTGCCAAAATCAGTAGCCAGAGTAGCCGCCATTGTTGGAGATCACCGCTGCCACACGCCTCGGCATTGATTCAAAGAGACTTTGGATGAGTTCTTGGGGTACAACAGACCAAGCAGCTTCCACACGTTGCCAAAGTTGATCTGCTGTGGCAGCTGGGGATGGAATCTCGGTCAATCGTAGAGCAACCATGGACCACATGTTTTCTATCGGCGAAAGATCCGGAGAGCGAGGCGGCCAGGGAAACAATTCAATCTGGCGATTGACGAAGAACCGTTGGACAATGCGTGCCAAGTGTGGTCGCGCATTATCCTGTTGAAATATGGCTGTGGGCAAGCCCTGAAGGTAAGGAAGGACAACTGGCTCCAACACCTCGGAGATGTAGCGCTGGCTGTTTAAAGTACCGGCAATGCGGACTAGAGGTGTGCGAGAGGGATATCCAATACCGCCCCATACCATAATACCCGGTGCAGGACCAGTGTGGCGGTGCATAACTCAGCTGTTCAGCATCCTCTCTTCACGGTGTCTCCAGACTCGAATGCGACCATAGTGGTGTTGCAGACAGAAGCGTGACTCGTCAGTAAAGACAATTTCATTCCATTCTGCCGTCCACATCCTTCTGTCATCGCACCATTGGCGGCAGAGACGTCTGTGGAATGCAGTAACGACCAGTTCCGTGTAGGAGTATTTCCCGTTTTGAAGATTGTTTAAAGTTTTGTATCTGTTGGATATACGCGGCCGATAACGTTTGTCTCTTGCAGCTTTACGGAAGTATCAAGATTCCCTGAACGTTTTTGATTTATCTTTTCCCATAGTGAGTGCTAAACGCTTTTTAGATTTGAATAATCAAAAAGACCTTGAGCTAGTTCTTAGATTTCTTTTTAGTGATGGAAATGAGGAATTAAATGCTGAAGAATTTGATGAAAGTGATGATAACGAAGAAGATATTTTAGAAACATGTGAAGCTGATTCTGATAGCAGTGAAAGTGATTATAATGACTCAGAACTTGATGATGATGCTAATAATCATGAATTTTATGTAGGAAAAGACAATAGTAATGAATGGGCAAAATGAATCGGATGAAAAAATGTCAAAGGTAGATCGCAGAATATTATCACAAAATTACCTGGAGTAATCGGAAGTGCAAAAGGTATAAAATCTATATACGGGTCTTGAAACTGTTTTTTTGCTGACGAAATATTGGAAATAATTGTGAAATGCACTAAAGAATACATTTCTGCAGTTTCTAATCTTTGTAGTAGAGAAAGAGATGCAAGACCAACACATAATATTTAAATAAAAGCCTTTATCTTTTTACTTCTATTAGCTGGTGTTTTGTGAAAATTACAAATTGTAAAAAAAATAAAAAAGGGTCTAAAAAAAGGTCCGGATGTAAAAGCCTTGACCTGAAAAGAATAAAAATAGAAGATTTAAAGTAATACAAATTAACAGAAAACACATAAAACAGACATGTATCTTACAGATACACCGCTCCCGATGACGTAAGTTTCGAGACGCTCCCGACGGAGTGTTAACATCAACTGCGAGCCAGAATTTTATTCAAAATTTGCCCGGTTTATTAGGCACACTTCTGGCTTCACTCAGCTCCCTACGCTCAGGTCCCAGGCATTGGGGGGAAAACATTTCTCGATAAAAAAAAATAATAATAATAATAAATAAATCCAGAATTCAGATATCAGGAGAAATCTGTCATTTTGAAAACGCAAGAGATCTCGTGTGGTTTCATATCCAATGGTATGTATTTCATGATTTCTACTAATCTGTCTCGACTAAGTTTCTTGAAAAAGAAAATGTGGCCCAAGATTTTGACTACAAACTCTAATCCTTTCTCAATATTTCCATCCCTCCCCCCCCCCCACACTAGTACCGAATTCCACTAAACAAAGACCTAAACAAAGAGCTATTCTAAACTATCCACTAAACAAAGAGCTATTCTAAACAAGACTGCATTATCTACAGTCTAATAAACACATAAAAAGGAAACGAAAGCGAGCTCTAGGAATTGTCTATTGTTAGGGGTAAAATTTGATAGAGGTATAAGAAGTTACTGTAAATAAATTAACAGATGAAACTCAGAAAAGTTTTGCAAGCATGTATTTATCATACTTTAGAAGTAGTTCAGGCGTACAGTAGAAAATATCATGTTTTGATGTTCATGTCTCAGAGCTTCTGTTTTGGATGCTACATAATGTTTGTAATAAAAATATAAGAAACAAATATTAATGTATTTTTATAAACATTTCTAGTTAATATAATCTATGTAGACTTAAGGGGACAGAGTGAAGGAAAGAAAATAATTACAGATTAATTAATATGCCTTTCACGGGAAGTTTGAAAGGCTTTTTCCCTTTCTGGAAAAATAATATTCTTTGGAAATATACTGGATTGTTGAAAAAAAATTAAGGCTGTTTCTGACATAGTATGTAGCTCAGTGAATTTATTTGCGTCTTGATACTGGTGTCTGCAAAAATTGGAAAATGATAGAAAACTTGAGTGCAATATGGGATTGAGACTTCAGTGACAGTGGAAGTTTTGCAGTTGGCTTTAGAATGGTATTAGACCAAAGTAAGGTTTATTCAGCACGTGTTCATAAAGTATGGCCAGATATTAAAATATATTCCCTTGATAATTATTTCGATACTAGTCTCACAATTAGATGCTTTTATTGAAAAGAAAATGCAAAAGAGTCCAGGAGGAAATAGTGGATCATTAGAATTTTAATTAATATTTCAATTGTTGACGTTTTATTTTTAATAGTTCTAGAAGAGTATAACCAGGATCATTTTTATAATTACGATAATTTCCGAAAGTCTTTATCCTTCAGATGAGAATAGACTTAACCCGATAAAACAATTAAAATTTTCTGAATCTTAGAAAATTGTTATCAACATCATTTCCTCAAATACTGAGAGAAAAAATGTAAATTAACGCAGGAAAAGAAATATATTGTGAGCTGTGTGTTTTTAAATTTATAATTAAAATTTAATTTATAAAAATATTTTCTAATATATTAATATGGAAAAAGTGTCAAACTTGAAATATTTTATATAAAACTAAAGAAATATTAATTGTTTTACTGTTTGGACACAGCTGTTTAACATTTCTCGAGGAAATAATTTGCTTCCAATCCTATCTACATAAACCAAGAAAAATGGTTTTCAAAATTGATTTTCTTTTATTTGAATTTCAGGTAATTGTTTTCAACTTTAGGGGATTTCCTTCATTTGTGATTAATATTATATACAGGTGAAAATGTATTCTAAAACATTTCAGTAATTATCTAATAAACTACGAGTTCCGTTGAACAGTTTGACGTATTATATTAGCCTGAAACTATTCCAAAGTGTAACCCAGCCAACGGAAGCATTGTTTCGTGGACAGATACAGGATATTATGCGTCAGCGTGTCATTATGAGTGCGCGGATTTTCAATTCTGAATCCATTTTCGCGGAAAATGATATTGTTTTCCCGATACTGATACTATATTTGAGTAAGATCGCACAGGTAAATCATAATAGCAATAGGAAATATATTGAAAGTTGCGTTTTACTGAATACACTAGTTGTTTGCCCGATGATTCCTAGGTATTTTGGATATATCGGTTTATCTCGGTCATTTTGAACATTATATTTTTCACCACCTTTCACCCCCCTCATGCCGATGGGGCTGAACTTGGGCTTAAACGGCATCGGGTTATCACCAGTCATCTCCGCGATCCCGAAAACTATGGATTCGACACTAATCTCGTTTTTTTTTAATGTCACCCCCTTTCCACCCCCATAACTAGGGGTGCTCTAAACTTGGGCTTAAATGTATTTGGGACTGTCACCAATTTAGCTCAGAGACATCGAAAGCTATGGATTCGACAATGCTCTCCGTCATTTTGAACAGTATACACTCCTTCTCCCCCCATGCCGTTGGCAGCTGAACTTAAAATTAAATGGCACCGTAAGTATCCCTATTCATCTCAGCTACCCCCAAAACAAAATGTGTCTTACCCCACAGTATTTTTTTTCCAGATTGTAAGTCATATATGTACGAAGCTTGGCTGAAACTGCTCCAGATGTTCCAGAGTTATGCTGAAACATGCATACATATATCCTTTTTATATATATAGACTAGCTGAAAACACGCACTTCGTTACGGAGTACATTCAAATTAAATTAGCGGTCAATATATGCAATTAATGCCAAAAAAAATAAATAAATAAATATATATATATATATATATATATATATATATATATATTAATAATAAATTGAACGATCAATGTATGCAATTGATGTAAAAAAAACAGAAAAATGCATTTATAAAAAAATCGTAAGGGACATTTTTATAGACAAAATAATGTAGAAGAAAATATTCAATATAAATCTTTTAGGACATACTAAAGAATATAGTACAGGTAATATAGTACAGTTTGAGTACATTTCTTTTACTGTATTTTAATAATATTTTCGATAATGTCCAATCGTCTGCTGCATTAGCAAGAAAAAAAGCATTTTTTGTCTATTTAGTTGTTATGCACGTGACGATAAATTAATTTAAAGTACCAAAAAAAAGAAATCACGTGGTCAGTATTTAATAAATTAAATTCTAAAAATTAATTTTTAAAATTCACCAACAATCAGAAAATGGAGGTAAAGATTCAAAAAAGATTTCATTTTAAAGGAATGTTTATGATCTTTCTCGTGATATAAATTTTATAAACCTCAAGTTATTATTTTCAATGCAAACTTAAAAAAAGTTACTAAAACAGCTTAAAAATTTAATTTAATAAAATCTAAGAAGAATTTGCAAACATCTTTCTTAGTGCACCTCTACACTATAAGAAGGATCACCCTGCAAAATTTCAGCCCTTTAGTTCCAGCGGTTTGGTATGTGCGTTATATGTCAGTCAGTCAGTTACGGAACTGATTTATATATATAGATAGATTTGACACTTAATGAATCTGTCAAATTCTCGTCGTCCGAAATCTCCTGCAGACTACAAATTATGGAAGGTAATTTGAATTAAGTGAGATGAACGCTTCAAATAAAATGCAAAAGAAAATTTTAAAAAGTTGTAAAAAAGGTTAAAATTCTGTAAAAAATGTCGTTATTTTGCGTAAACTTTTTTTAGATAAATTTTTTCATTACAGGAATTTTCTGTCAGTTTAATCTTATCCATCTAAGTTTAATATTTCAAACAAACAAATCGATGCAGTTTTCCCCGTGGTTTTATTGAAAAGCTCTCAATACTGATAGGTAAAAAGAATTTTTTTTAATACCACTATTCGCTGATTCTCTTATTTATTGATTACCAAGAATCGAATCTTGTGTCGAAATTGTGGTGAAATGAATATTAAGAGAGATAAATATTTAAAATAATACAGATAATATTACTAAATATATCGATCCCTTCTATTTTGAAATAATATTCAAAGGAATGAAAAGTAATTTTTTCTTATTAATTAGAGAGGTTTTTTTTTTCATTTTTTGTTAGCCAAAGAATGCCTTTGATTGCTGCATTGTAGGTTAAATTATGATTTTTTTAAAATACTGGCGCATTTCCCATTCTTTTTCCTTTAAGGCTTATTTATGATGCAGAGTAACTTTTGAAAAAAAAAATCTTTAAACGAATATATTCTTTTAAGCTACAAATAGCGATAAAGACATTTAAAATGCACCATTCACCAAAACATTTAAAATGATGTTCCAATTAGCAATCCAGTTAGCTTATTGATTTTTAGGTTTTTTTTGTTGGCGATTTATTCCCGAAAACATAAAAACTATATTGTTGTTTTTAAAGCGATAAATAAATAGAGAATTTAGGGGTTCATCATTGACCAAATGAATGTGTAAACCGATGAAAGCGTCGAAAGGTAGCTAATTAGTATTCTATTAGTTATAGAACATTCTTTAAATTCCATTAACACATGTAGAAGTCACATGTAGAAGTTTATAAGTATTGTGCATTGTTTTTGTTGCATTGAAATACAGGACAAAATACTTGTAAAATTATATTGATAGTACAGGGAAAATTTTCAAATGAATATAGATTTATTATTTTTTATGCTTATGTGTATTTTCTCCCCAAAAAAAGTTATAAAGAAATTTCTTTGTGTAAATTGAATTAAGAGTTTAAATAATAAAGCTTTTAAGCTAAAAAAAGTGAGTAATTTATGTGAAGAAATTAAACTGCAACTCAATAACAAATGAAAAACAACTGTTTCTACGTAAAACAGTTTTTACGTGTGAAACAGGATAGCAATCAACAACTCAACAGCACAACGCTTCTATATGAGCTAGTTTTTCCAACGTAAATAATCATTAAATTATAAGTTTCAAATCCAGACAAATTGTCTTTCGATACTACTTTCCCAGACTTCGCTTTGAATCTATCTTACTAAATTACTACCGATTAAATACTACCGATTTTAACGGGTCGGGACAACCTTTGATTTCTTTCAAAGTCGTCAACTATGTTAAGCTGAAGCTAATTGCTTTTAGTAAAACAGGTATCTTCATTTAAGACACATTGCTTCTTATAAATTTTTCATCGTTCGGCTAAGTCATGTTTCCGAAATAGCATCTGTGATATCCTTCTCTTAAATTCATGGATGAGGGTTAAGGGAGGGCTTTTTTTGACCATGCTACGAAGAAAAATAGAACTGATAGGGGAATTTAAAGTAAAAGTTGCGAAAAAAATCACTGTCTAATTCTGATTAATTTACTACAAAAATACAACTGAGGTGCACCATTGAACTCGTATTCAGTTGCAAAATCAGGGGGATTGTTAAGATGTGCTTGTGCAGTCAGCTGATGGACTGTTTGCTTTAAACTATATTCTACAATTATGTTCTTAAAACGAATATGGAACTTTCAACAGACATTTATAAGAAACAAAAACCTAAGCATAAAATGACTATCATAGTAAGAGGGATAGTTATGATTAATTTATCGTTTCCTTTATCTGTATATTCTATGAGTATGGTGCATCATCTGCTTTTTGATTTTTACGTTACTCCAACTAATTCTTTAATTGACAAAGTCTAATTTGTTTTCGTTTCCATAAGACACATTTAATTGATAGTTTTACTCTCAGTATTTTGTATAATGTGCTAAATTAACCTACTTTTGTGTGTTATAAACGAAATATTTTCTATGCCCTTCCGGTTTAAAAGATACAATATGAAAAATACCCTTTGAAGTTCTTGGCAGAAGCATTTTTTTTCGTTTAAATAATAAAAGTCTACTGAATATCGAGAGATAGATATTTATATTTGTTCCTGATACACAATTCTCTAGAAACCACAGAGTTTACCGTTTTTCTTTCGAGAACTCATAAAATTTTAAAATATATATCGTAGGAAATCTATTTTCTATTTCAGTTACGGCTAGGAAAAATTCGATAGGATCGAAGCTTTATTTTCAGCTTTAACCGTATTTTGAAGATTTTTTTCAATTATATGCGTTATTTACGTTACGTTTATCGGGCATGTTTCTGATACTGCATCAGTACTGTCGAGAAAAAAATATCGGTAGAAATTTGTATTATAAATAAATAAAGTTGTAAAGTTTAAGGACATAAAAACTTATTTAGATCATATGCATCAATTAATCTGTAGGTATGTTGTAAAGTGTTTGAAACATGTACTATATTTTTTCCATATTTACTACAGAAAATATTATGACTAATTCTTTGTGTGTGGATGTTCATTCCAGTAGTTGCTAGATGTTATGACTGCCATGTCTCCGGGGCATATTTTGAAATGAAAGTGCAGTGCTTCTTTGTAAAATTCAGCCTCAAATACTGTTTCTTAAATTTATTTATTTATAATTTTAATTAGATTGTTCAATTTTATTCTTTAAGTGTTCCGTATTTGTCACTCTTGCGTCTTGCTTTTCCATTTTCTTATCAGCTGTCGAGTAACTTTTATGTTTGTTATTAAGTTTGTCTTAATCAAGTAAAGCTGGAGTAAAAAGGTTAATATCCAAAATATTAATGAAAGTGCGTAACTAGTTTTGAACTAATTAACAGTTTATCATCAGACCTAGGAGCAGTAGGTGTGGTTATTTTAATGGACTATTCACTTTAGTCACCCATTTTTCATTTCTACCTCCTTGGCCGGATGATGTACTATTAACTAGTTCGACACTCGTTGTCTCTCCCCATTCTATTTTTAAAGTAGATAATAAAAACTGTAGGTTCCAGTCTTCCGATTTCCCAGGTTTCCTGTAAGATACAGCCAAGTCTGAAGGCATAAAATTCGACAAAATTATATTCAGTGATATTTAATGCAATAGGTCAGATATCACCATAGAGATACATTGGTTTAAATTTCTGGTAAATGAAACGATTTCTGCTTATTGTTAACATTTAGTTCAAGGATGTGTTTATATATGTCGAAGAATAAAATTTTTTCACATAAAAAATTAGCTCTTTTTATTCTCTTAAAGGCCAAACATTATAAAATAAAGGATAATTACGATAGAAGCCATTTTATAAATATAATTTATGAACGCATTATTTAATAATTCTGTGTTTGCCGTGTAAAGAGTGTCAAGTCCAAAATCGTAGCTTTGAGAAAAACGGGATTGAAATAAACGGCTTTTGTAAGTCAGTTTTTTAAGTTTACTTTAAATTATTTTAAAGTAAATTTTTCTAATTTTATTTTGTTGAGTAAAGAGTGTTATTTGATTGGGATATAACCCCCTTAACACTAACATGTTTGTGTTTTGTTTCCAATATCCCAAATTTTCCATGATCAATAAAAATATTTAGGAGTGGAATTGGACTTTGATATCTGTACCCTACAGTAGCCCTTGATTTTTAAAACATGCCTCGTTGAATAACTCATTTTAGCCCATTTTGGATTTCACACCCTTTGCACAGCAAACACTGAATTATAAATTTTTGTGCTGGTATAATGCGTAAAGAATATTCCTTCTAAAACGAGAATGCTGAAAATTACATATCTTCATGGGCTGAAATTTAAAAAAATTGTCCTAAAACGTATCACCTGAGGTAACAGTATTACGTGAAATGCATATACATATCCTAAATACATTATACAATTAAGGAAAAATATATAAATATGATTGTACAATTTATCATTCAATAAACATCGATTGATGTAACAGGTTCTAATGGCTAGGGGATTTTTTTCACTGTGTACAATAATTGTCTAATTAATTAAAATATCAAAATATTCACGCATACATCAGGAATAAACTGTTTAAATATTTCAAGAAAACAGGAAGGTATGCATGTCTCACACATGAGTAGACTATTGTATTTTACTTTATCTAGAGATTTTGTTATGAAATCTTTAGAAATGCATTCGACCATATTAGACTGTGAATTTTACACATAATCAAATGTTCATCATTTGAACGTATAGAATCAATTGCTTCTATTTGCTCTCTACTGTTTGATTGCCAGAAACCACTTCCCTTCTCCAATGGAAAGCGGTGTTTCGTCATTACTGATGCAATATACATCTAGTTGAATGCGGTAATTTGACATTTACAGTCACTTCTGTCTAGCAACACGTTTCAAAATTTCTAACTATTGGAGGTTAATACTGTCCTAGAATAATGCAGAATATCACGGGGTAAGTGAATAATGTCTAGCAGTTTTAGACCGAAATAAATTAATGCGAAATTCAAATCAAGGTATTTTTAAAACAATTAAAATAATTTGAGATTCCCCCTAGGATTTTAAAATCATGTATGCACTGATTAGCTGCTCTGTGTAAAATCAACTGCTTCACAAACACTTTACTTGGAAATTTTTGAACACGTTATTTCCTCCTGTTTTGTATTCCTCTCAACCGAGAGTTCATAAATTTCCCTCTCTACATAGTATTTGTAAAATGCGCATTTTCTCATTTCTCCTAATTAATAAATTATATCCTCTTCTGAAACTTAAATCCTTGTTTTATAGCCTTTAGATAGATGTAACTTGCGTAAGAAATCTACCACCGTTTTAGCCCCTCATTCTCTTAGATTCATAAAATTTCAGTTAATCCAAAGTAAATTTTTAGTGCATCTTTCCAATACAAAATAACTACTTATAGCTCTTTTTGATAACCTGAATTGTCCATACTTAGAAGGTTCCTCGATGATGCACCACTCGTTCATATAGCACCTAACAACAGTAATTATATTCTTTTCCGTACATATTTCCTGTGCACCTAAAAACTTAAGAGATTTAAAATATACAATGATGGTACTACATATTCCATTTTTTTTTATTTAACTTCCATCTACGCGTTGACATTATTCAACTGCAATAGCAGCGTGTGCTTTTTTCGGAATTATCCTATTCATATCTGCAACGAATAATAGTTTGGATTGTCTATATTTATTTGCAACAGTCCAAATATTTACTTCTCTGATATTTAGAGACAAATGAAAATAATGGAATGATTTCTTTCCTTTGTTAAATATGAATGTGTTAAGACAGCTGTATTTAGCATTTTTACTTGATTTTCGCTAACCTACATTTTTATGGCGGTTTAACCAGAAATATAAATTAGCAATCTTGCAAATTTATATTTCTGGTTCATAGATGCAATCATTTAAATATATATCTAAAAATAAATTTTAAATTTCGTCAAACAGATGACATTCTCACAAATACAGAAGTATAATACTCCATTTGCGTAGCTGATAATCCTGCTAATTTGATTGCATTGCGCACTTCAGGTAATAGAGTGAATCCTCATAGGAGACCCACATTGTACGCGTTTTTGAACAATTCAAATATAACATAATATTAAAGCAAATGCGGGTGATATATTGCATTGGATTCAATATGTTTATATATACATTTATAATCTAGACCAATTTTTATACTGAAATCCTTCAGCAGAAAATCGAGTGTTTCCAGTAATTGATATTTATGACTTCTGTGATTTCAATATTTACCAACAGTTTAAGTTTAAGAAAACCAAATGTTATGCTGATTTATAAGTCTCTACTTTAGAATAATTTAGTTTATAGTTGGTACCGTATATTCCTAGGACATATAAACCTTTCTTACGGATTACTTTAAACAAATTAAGGTACTTATGTGCAGTAGATAGTCGAATGCTTATTTCTTAACAACATCATTTTATTACGTAGTGTCCTATTAAGTCGTGGATGACCAAATATATGCCAGGGATTGTTGCTCTTGCATAGAGGTACGAAAAATTTCGCAAAACAAAAAATTACAATAGATAAAATTTCGCATTTATTCGAAAAAAAAAATTAATTTAGCCTGGGTTAAATTTTTTTAAACTGGGTTAAAAAAAATTAACCCTTGTTTGCACCGAAAAGTAGTAAAAGAATAACTTTCGCATTTATTCTCTCATATCGGTAAATTCTGCATTTATTCGCATCTATTTCGTAAATACGAAAATTACGTATCCCTACTCATGCACAATAGAGGAGCTACGGGTTTTAAAAACCAGCGGGAAGAAGAGAAAATAAGGAATCGTCGTCAGAAGAAGAACAATAAAATACATATACAGAAAGCCAAAGAAGACCAAATAGTTTCCAGGGATTTTCGCTAATACACAGCAGAGATACTACGTGCGGAACAGACAACAAGAAGCAGAAAGGAGTAGAAACCCTCTTCAGCTGCAGTGCAGAACAGTAAAACAAGCATACATAGAGCCAAGGTAGACCAAATAGTGGCCAAGAATTGATGCTAATACACAACAGAGATGCAACGGGCTGGATAGCCAACGGGAGGCAAAAAAGCGAAGAAACCGTAGATTATTAAAAACTCAACATGAAAATGGTAGTGTGATATCAAATTAAATGATACGAGAAGGAAGGGGTAGTGTTAGGTCACAACAGTGTTTCACATTTGCATTAATGTAATGGACAGAAGAAAATGTCTGATATACGTTGTATAAGGACTGATTTGTTTTAAGAATTGAGTTTAATTTTCAGTTATTTATCGTTAATATTTCAATGTTATTCTAATTAACTACTTATTTTACTAGTTTTGGTTCGGTGTTTCATCAGACTTTTTTCCCTAGTCCCTCTTTCCCTAGTCAACTTCCTAATTTAAAAAGTATATTTTTCAATGACGTGGTATGGTGTAGTATTTGAAGAACAGGTTGAGTATTTCATTGTTACATTTGATGTCATTTCCGATAATTATTTAAACAAAAGAGATAATTTAAGGTAGAAGGCCTGTGGCGACCTTGTGGTGCAGCGCGCTGGCTTTCGGAGCTGAAGGTTCTCGGATCGAACCCCAACGTCGTCCGGCCAATAAAAGACCCGGTTTGTGTCGTCCCTTTGTAGAGGGTAATGATGGTCTGCCTATATGGTGCCCCCATAATAAAATAAGGCAAAACTGTGGTGTATTATAGGCGGATATCTGTACGACAAGTGTCTCCGCATTGGTCAAAAGAGTCAGTCATGACAAGCAAAACCGCTTTTTAGAAGCTCATTTGTCAATTCCAACACACTAAAATTGTAGTAAACTAAAAGATACGAACATAAAAAAATGTCATCAGTATATCAGAACAACAAAGATTTTCCAGTGCATACTATAAAATTCCAACAAACCAAAATAAGAAATTTTCATACATGATTAGACACGAAAAAAATTTCAATCTTAAAATTGTAAACAATTTAAAATTTAAATTAAAGTGATTAAGCGTTATTTTCATGGGCATCAAAAAATATTCATTTCCAAGACATTGAATATATTTTATCTTAGCCATTTCAGTACAAATAAAGACTTTTTCATCTATCGTAAAAACAAATTAATTCATGTAACATAACCAAACAATTAAAATTTCAAAAAATCTCTGAGTAAAAATTGAATTCCCCTAATTAGTTCTGCAGAGCTATTTGTATTTGTTTATATCTGCATGATTTTTCATTGAAATTATTTTAAATGCTTTTTGTAGGTTCTTTATACGGAAATTAATTTTCCTATTTTTTCTTCTCGTTCGAATAATAATGCATAAATGAAACTTGTTTATGTAACGTAGGCTACCAAGGGAACCTTTCGAGATGAATTTCTGATAATTCTGATCACTTTAAAGTTTTGTAATGCTACACTGATAAAGCAAAAGAAATTTGTTGCTCAGTTATGATTAATTTTGCTTTTATTCTTAATCAATCACCACTATCCTTACTGCTAAATTTTTAAATTCTTTTTTATATTCATATGGAGAACTTTGATTTAAAAATTTGTATTGAATGCATAACTCGGTAAAATTTCACAACATTTCTTAATTTAAAACGCTGTAGCTACTAGAAAATAATGGAAAGGAATCCAAATAGGCATAAAAATCATTAGCTGTAATTATATGAAATTTTCAGTAGATATGACGAAAGATTTTAATTTTCATGTCGTCGCTGTTATGTATCTTTTTTCATGTATATTTTCTTTTAAATGTCTGTTTGAAACATTTATTCTCAAACGTAGAAGTGATATTAATATCACGAAATTACGCTGCAGTTATATCCAATAAAATTTTTAAGAAATTCAGAAATATGGGCCAATTTCAAAGAACTTCATGCATATCTGAAATTAATCTTTGTAATTTCTACCATTCAGATATTCAGACAACGGAGAATTTTGAACTCTAATCATTATTCAGCATGTATAATTCATGTGAAATTCTCATTAATATACGTAGTTGAAATTTTAATGATAGGACCTTTATGGACCCCAATTTTATAAATCTGATTTTTTCTTTTTTATGTAATATTGCGTGAGTATATGTAATTAAGGTAATTTACTATCATTCTTAACAGCTCTACGAAAGGATGAATAATGCACTTCCCCTCTTCCATTTTTGTATAGAAAATTCACTTCGGGTTTTAGCAAGTTATTAATAAACCTACAGAAGTAGGGCGCTCAGCAAAAAAATTTATCTATTCTCTGTGCTATAACAAATGCACATAAATTCATTATTACATGCATATATTCATTTTTAAATTAATGTATGCATAGCGTAATTTATTTATAAAAGCATTACATGGTTGGTACAGAAGAAAAAGTATATATATAAAAAAAATATTTAAATTTTATTTCTTATTAGCATTTCATATTACAATGATAAATATTTTCAGCGGTAAAATACATGTTTTTACAAACAAGAAATTAGAAAATATAAAAAACCACTTATTTTTATCTAATAAATGATAATAAATTATGCGAATAAATATCAGACAGTGTCATCATCCCGATCTATTAACATTTTCATAAAAGTCTAACAAAACTAGGGTTGCTAAAATATCTAATTGGCAGGGAAAAATGATCCTCAAAATTCTCTCTTGAGAGAATGGAGTACAAACTTAAAAAAAATTAAAAAAAGGCGAGAACTTTCGAAGAGTCTCTTCAATAGCTACGTGAATAATTAAGATGTTAGGATGTGTCTAGTAAGTTTGTTCTGTTGTGTTGGTTTTTTTTAAGGCATTGCTTTTTTCCAAGCAAGGGATTCTTTTGTGTATCCAATATCCTTAAAAATAATTAGTGCTCGTTTGGTACTATATTATTTGAAAGTATTTTTCAATAAAAATCAATTCATTATTAAAAACTACCTAAATTTATTTTCATATAAACGTAAAATTTTGGTATAAATACTTTACGGGATAGGCAGAAAATTTCAAAAGTATTTAGTGTAGAGATTTATTTTTTCAAAATTTTACTAAGAAAATTAAGAGCATACTAAATTTCCTTTTAATCTTATTTAACCGTTGTTATTTCTTTTAACTTCTAAAAATTATTTTTTTTATTCTTATCTAACTCATTTGAGAAAAAATTTGAATTGTAATGAATATATATAGGTTATTTTCTATTTTAGTAACGAACAAATATTGACAAATTTCCGAAAAGTTATTGCAGGTCTATGATTCACTATATCGTAACTATAAGAACAACGTGGCTAGTTAAAATTTAAAGAATAAAAAATCTATTCATCCTCACATTGACAAATATAAAAACTTTTGGGATAAAGAAACCAAACGCAAGTGAAACAATTATCGTACTGATATATTATTGGAAGCGCACTGATTTCAATCCATTTTTATAATTTAAATCATCCATTTGCTGAATCATAATTGGATAATTGTATCGTTATTTTCCGCGGCATTTATTCCAAAATTACTTTAAACAAAGCACATTATAACAATGTATGAATCACTCACTCTTAATTACTCGCTAAATTAATTCGGTTATAATCTTCAACATATTCATGAAAATATTTATTAATGTTGAACAGCAGTAAATAAATATATGTATGGTATATTTTGAAAAAAAATATTGAAATTGCTATTATTTTGTAATTAAAAAATATGTTTTTACGCTCTGTTATAGATCCCACAATCGAAAATTAAACTTTTATTGCTCATTTCCTACGTAATTATTAGTATATCTTATTTTATATAGTGCATATTAAGCAATGTAATCAAACTTTTCTAGAATAAAATGTTTTATTATTTTTCTTAATAGATATTTTCTGATAAAAGTACATTTATTTTAAATTAATTTTCTTGAAAAGAGACATTTTATGAGGAAAATGTTGTTTAAGGATATCTTATTTTTATATGTTATTAATTTCAGTTCCTTATTTTCATGGTATGGTTTAGTAAACTGATTGCATTAAATAAAATAATACAGGAATGTCTTAGTTATAGGCATCGATTTATCAGATAAAAAACACGTTAGTTTTTATTAATTTAATATTCAACAGTTTAGTATATCGATCTAAAATATATCAATAAAGGATCGATATTCTCCTGCCAATATCAGAAATGGAATATTAAAGGCATTAAATTAAATATATTTGTATAAATACTTTTCTAGAAAAGCCTTTTAGTTTTTAAGTGATTTTAGATATATTTTAATGTTTATTTTTACATGAAATGTCTGTCAAAAAGAAAAATTCATGGGACTTCATCTTCTTAAATAATCGTTACTATCAACTGCATGGCATTCGTACAGTTAGATGAAGGAACATTATCATGCACTTACCTGAGTTTCCATAGGCAAATTTTGTCCAAGCTTCACATGCAGCTCTTCACAGTTCACACACGGTTTCAGAATCGAGAATGATTCAAGAGTTTTTAAAAATGGTATTAAAGTAACAATGCAAAAAAGAAGTTTTTTCGTATGTAGACTCTTGAGTTCTCCATTATTTATCACGGTTTTGTTGTAAAAAAATCAGGCCTTAAGTTGCATATTTCTTAATGTAAAATATGACAAGTTTTACGTTTGTTTACAGAATAATAAGTCGGATGTAAAATATTTTATTTCTTCCGCTGTGCAATTTATAAGTCATAATATTATCAATAGTTTTGGTCTCCTGTTTGCTAACGATCCTCAAATATGGCTGGAAACCAAAGAGTAATCCGCTGTTCTTTAAAACTAATTAAAGTGAGTTTGTTGAGCTCTAAAATTATTTGTTTCGTAACTTCAATCTCCGCCTTCGAAATTTATGAGTGATCTTTTTCAGAAATGCAATCTAAATTTTAAAATGTTTTGTTTTGGAGCATTTAAGTCTTTGAATTCATAGTCATATTTTACACAATTCTTTTTTTTCTGATATGGTATAATTAATGAACTGTCTCAATAGTTTAAAATGGTACTTGAAATAGCAAATCACATAGCAGAAAAATATTATCTCTTTCAAAATTAAAAAGAGAACACGTAATATATTTTTCACGTATAATGCAGTATATAAAAATCGGGGATTAAGTACAAATTCAATCAGTTTCGAAAATTTACGTGAAGTATTTACAACTTCCGCATATTCTTTGTTATTATTATTTCTACTTATTACCAGATATATATATTTTATTGTTCACATATCCTCCAATAACAGTTTAAGTTAGATCAATACAAGAAAAATATTTTCAATGATTAAAAGTATTTGGATAAGTTTCACAAGACTGCATTAAATTCGGCCAGGATCATTTAATATTGTGCGCTATATCCCAGACTCGAACTATGTACCGCCGACAGCACATAAAAGATCAATTCAAATCCAGTACGATATCAACTAGTCTAGGGAGCGACAGAGAAGAGCACAAAGCGTACTGGAGGCTGTGCTCTCTGCTTCGACACTAAATCACTCGCCACGATTCTGAAGTTCTGAGGGGTGGTCGAATCGGAGGCGTTCGCCGCAGGGTGGCGTGATGTTCTTAAATTTCGAGAGGCATGCCACCGGCGAAAGAATGATCGCTGCCAGTTGCTAACGTGATATGTGCTAGCAGCATGTACTTGCTAAAGATAAATACTTTCTACTAACATAAAAAATAACATATAAATAACAGTAAAAGTAAATGCTTAGAAAGGAAACATTAAATAAAATTTTCTGCTTTGAGTCGAACAACAAAACTGGTGAAGGCCGAAATTAAAAATAATTCAATACACAAGTGGATAAGGGTGTTATGCCACAATTCAAATTTTTTTTTCATGGATGAGGGTGTTATGTGTCTATCTGTCACATAACATCGATGAATATCGAATACGCTTAGTGGTTCTCAAGATTTATCACAAGCTATACAATGATGTTGTGCCGATCTCTCACATAGCATCATTGAATATCTAGTAGTAAGTAAAATGGTTCTCAAGCTATATCAAAGAATATACAATCCTGTTGTGCCTATCTCTGACATACCATCACTGAATATCTAATAGGTATAATGGTTCTCAAGATTTATCACACGATATACAATGATGTTGTGTCTATCTCTCACATATCATGATTGAATATCTAATAAGTATAAAGGTTCTCAATATTTATAAAAGCATATAAAATAATGTTGTGTGAAATATACACACATAATATCATCGTCAATAGGATAAAAAATAAGTAAAGCTGTTTTTAAAATTTATTAAATAACACTTCTATCAGATTGTGTTCTCAATTTAATTGTTTCTGATTTTTTTACATTTTCTTAGTCCTGTGTTCGTACTACAGACGGTGATTTGAAATTTAAATGCGTATATTCTCCGTCTGATATAGGATCAGAGCTAAAGTGTAAAAAATGGGCTTTCGCTGTGATGCAAACTATTGTTTTACATTTTGGAAAGTCTGCTACTAAAGCAACATACGCAGATAAATTTTAAGGAATCATACGAATGGATAAGGAAAATATATAGGGTAACTCTAGGATAGATGACCATAGAGGAGAGACGGCCAGTCTAAATATTTCCAAAATTTTATCATAGATAGCAGTTTAAACTTTTTTCGTAGGAAATGTTCAACGAGTTCATTCATTTGCGAGGTACAGCTGCGTTTTCCGATTATAAAAATTAAGTGAAATTTTAATGTTTATTTAATTTAGTGGTTGAATATTTTTGTTGAGTTAGGTATCTGAATGTTTTGCAATACGCCTGCTAATATTTTTTTTTACTTTACGGAATTTTAAGGCACGTATATAATCCAATCTTTGCTTCTAAGCCTAAAACAAAGACGTACAATGACGGAGTGACCTTTTAAATTGGGTGGCCATCTGTCCTTCAATTCAGGATAGATGGCCACATTATCGAGGCCTTCGTCCTTCGAGGTCATCGTTCTCGTCAAGGATAGATGACCACCTTTAATCAATATTTCAAAATTATACGGAATGAGGATTTTAACTAAATATAATTATATTTAAAATAATTATACAACTTTTATTTTTATAATTAAATTAATGAATATAATTGTTTAAATTTTAAGTAATATAAATATTTCAATAATAATAATAATATAATATGTCGAACGATGTTTTTTTCCCAGTTTTTCAAGATGCAGAATAAATGCATAAGAAATCCTCATTCAAACCTAGGGACCTGGAGACAAAATGATTTGTCTAAGGCAATGAAGGGTGTGCAAACGGGATCATATTCGGTTCAAGGAGCGTCTGTAGCATTTCACATTCCACGCAAGACTTTGGATCTCCGATTTGAAGACCAATAATTCCAATAAAGGAAGCATGGGTCCTGGTCCGGTGTTTGGAAAAGAAAATGAAGAAAGATTAGTAAAGCACATTAAACGAATGCAGAAACAAGGATTCCCATTTACTCGAGAATTCTCGCTTTTGAATTTGCCACAAAACCGGATATAAAGCACCGTTTTAATGATGCAAGTTAAAAGTTTGGGTATATTTGGCTAAGTCTATTCCTAAGTCGTCATTCTGATATATCAATCAGAAAGCTGAAGGTAGAAGTGAAGCCATGAATCGTGAAGAGATAGATGCCTACTTCAAACTACTTCATGATACTCTTGAAGAAAATGAGTTGTTTGATAAACCCTCGAACATTTTTAACATGGATGAGTCCGGATTGCGGTTGAACAATCAACCTAGCTTAGTTTTTGCCGAAAAGGATGGAACTGCTCCATGACCAACAAAAGTATTTTATGACATTGCACCAGTTCCTAATGTAACCATAACAAAAACAGTTATATAAAGCACCAAACAGGTAGCTATGCTTTTGACATCACCAGAAAATATTGACAAACGTCGGAAACTTTCATCCCAGAAACAGATAAAGTTGATAAATAAGCTTAAAACCAGTAAAAAGTCTAAAATAAACGGGAGAAAAAACAAAAACACACACAGTAGCGAAGAAGATGAAATACATTTGAAATTATCAGATTCTACAGATTCCGAGGGAATAGAATTTGATGAGGATAACTGTGTTGATTGTGGAGAAGAATACAATAGCACAACCAAAACTGATGACTGGATAAAATGCATAAGGTGCCTGTAGTGGTTCCATGAAACGTGTACAAACTATCAAGACCTTTGCAAAAATGTGGTAAAATTTTACAAAAAGTGAAGGGTTGAAATTATACTTCAAATGTTGTTTATTCGGATTTTATTCACTCATTTTCCGTGATATAATTCCATCTTTACAAATTGCTATATGTTTTTCATGATTAACTATACGAAATGGGTTGTTTTTTTGCTATTTTAAATTCACTTTTTCTTTCTTGTATTGGATGGCCATCTCTCCTCGGCTTAAAGGAGAGATGGCCATCTGCCATTTTAATTTCAAACTAAGTTTCCCACTTTTGTTCTCAATGTTTAATAATTTTTTTGCCCAAAATGTGATGAGTATATATAGATATTTTAAATATGCATAAATATTTCTTGTTGTTGCATTTTAAGAATTTTTATTTCAAGCTTTAAAAATTATGGCCATCTATCCTAGAGTTACCCTATATACCTAACATTTAAATAGCTAAGATTATTACAGCGATACAAATTATAACAACGCATTAGTTTAGGCAGAAGTTTTTAAACTTTTTACATTTTGTCTCCCCGCCCTCTTAAATAATCTACATTCCTTACCCCCTGAAAAAACGCAAAAAATGCTACTAAAATATCTTCCAAATATATTTGTTCCTGACCATTCACGCCCCTCCCCAATAATATCACTCACACTTCCCCAAGGGGGAGCGCCCACAAGTTGAGAACCATTGGTTTAAGGCCCACATAGTTTTCTTCAATTGAAAACATAATATTTGAAATCTTATTTTCCTCAAAACTGCATTATCAATTTAAAAGACACATACATTAGGAAACCATTTTTTGAAAAAGGTGTGCTCCAGTGGGAATGAAGTTTATTTCCTTAAATATATATATATATATATATGTATATATATATATATATATATATATATATATATATATATATATATATATATATATATATATATATATATATATATATATATATATATATATATATATATATATATATATATATATATATATATACCAGGATTGCACGGTGACAAGGTGCGTTATCCTCCATGAATATGAATCCAGGACAGATAGCATCTCGAAATATGCGAACATTAGACATAAGGACTTGGTCTCTGTACCTTTCAGCAGTAACAGACTCCGTGTCAAAAGCGTGGAGGTCTGTGTGGCCATGCAGCATTATGCTTGCCTACACCATGACTCCCTTTGAAGAAAAATTAAGTATTTTCATGGTGTTTCTTGGGTTAAAAAGAGTTCCACGTTCTCTCCATATCGATATCCGACGAGAAAAAGCCTTCAGAGTAAACCGGGACTCGTCACTGAACATCACATCGACCCACTGTTGCAAACTCCAGTGCTGATGTTTCAAACTCCAGTTTAGATTAGCGCGTTTATGCGCAGGCCTGAAAGGAATGGAAACGGCTGGTCATCTGGAATACAGATCAGCATGATTGAGTCTCCTATAAAAAGTAATATATATATATATATATATATATATATATATATGTGTGTGTGTGTGTGTGTGTGTGTGTGTGTAAGTAATATACTAAATATTATATTACACACATATAATATGTAATATAATACATATTATATGAGTGCCCTACATTCTAGCATTTTAATTCCCTTTCATAAATCCAATCCGCAGTAATCTTAATTTATCGCTTTAAAACCCTTAGCAGCATAACTTCCGATGAATCGCATGTCTTTGCATTTCTAGACATGTGCATGTTAGAATTCAGGCGTGGGTTCGCATCGCGAGCACCAATATTTGCTGATCATACAAATAATAGACACTTGTTTTGTTTTGTTTTGGTTTGTTTTCTTCTTTTTTTCTTCTTTTTCCCCCCTCTCGTGCGTAAGGTTGGAAGGTGATATATACTTCCGAGCTGTCTCCTGAAAAGAACGGATGTACGTTTCTCGCTCTAATAAACGATTCGACCCGACTGCTTCCAAATTTCATTTTATTCCTTTCAGGATGAGTGTAGCTTTAGCCATGTAAATATGAGCCAGTTTTTCCTTTTCAGATTAGAATTTAAGGATGTAATATGTATATTACATAGAGTCCCACATCAATTCTTCATGTGCGAATCAACCCCAACGGACTTCGAATGCATCCTAGAAATATGTGTGTGCGCCTGAAAAACCGACTTTTAAAGAAATCGCAATAGGATTTAGCCAGCTTAAATGAAAATGAGATGACCTAGTTTTGATTTCGCTTTTAAAAACTAGCAAATGAAAATCACATCGAAAGATTTAAACAAAAATTAGCTGATCGACGTGAAACTGACCAACCTGAAGAAAAACAGAATGGATAATTCCAGAGTTTTCGACAAATGTATATTGGAAAACAGTGCCATATATTCGTCAAATCAATTGATATATATATATATATATATATATATATATATATATATATATATATATATATATGTGTGTGTGTGTGTGTTTGTGTGCGTGTGCTATTTTTTAGAGCTATACAGAAGCGAGGTTTGGAAACAAAAATGTGCGATTTTTGAAAATCTTGTGTCATTTAATCAAATATAATTGACAATATCCACAAACCAAAGATTTTTTTTTCAATCATATCCTATCACAATTGGTGTCAATGTCAGTAGTTCTTATTCGAAACTATAATAGTTATAGTATGTTAAATAATAATTAAGACTTTTCTCTTAATTACACATATCGTTGACTTCGATGAAATTTTAAATAGGAACAAAAGATGCTTTCATTAAAAATGAATTTATTAGCATTTACTTTTAAAATTAATGGTCAGTGGTTTCTTCCAGAATTTATCATTTCACTAAAAGGTTTTTTATATAATGTGTATTTGAACAAATTGGATGAATATATATGTATTTATAGTGTTTTTGAGTATAATGTGTTTTTTTAGAAATGTGAGCAAATAATTTTTCAATATAAAGAAATTCTAAAAGATAAAATCGGAAATTAAATTAAACTTAAAAAGTTGTGTTCACTACTAATCTTATATTGAATTCGTTGTTTAATAATAAAAAGACATCACGCATTTCTATCATTAATTAATATTTGATTACAATCGAAAATATGCAAATTTTTAAAATGAGCTTTAGTTAGGATATTTTGATATAAGGTAAAATTAATGTGTAATAAACGTATATTGAAGATTGGCACAGATAGATCGAATGGTTTATCTTTGCTATAAATTTACTTTGTTAATTGAAAATTGTATAAATATGTCTCCTCTTAGAAATAGCTCCACGCTAACAAAATATCCTGTTTTACTTGTTTATCTTTTTCTCTTTGTGAAATAATAATTAACACATTATACAAACGTTTTTATGAACAAAATGCATTTCTAAGATTCCTTTATATTGGATTATCGTGGAAAATATGCGTCTTTCAAAAAGGAACTTTAATTAAGATTTTAAGAACTAAGTGAAAATTAAAACGTAATATTGAAGACTGGCTAAGAGCTTAAACGATTTGCCTTTAATATAAATTTACTTTGGTAACTGAATATGGTATAAGTATTTCTCCCCTTACAAATTGCTCCACGCTGACAAAATATCGAGTATTACGTGTTCGTCTTTTTCTCTTGATGAAAGAATAATTAACACGTCATGCAAACGTTCATTTTAATAAAACATACGGAACCATTATATTTACGATATGATGGCAAATTTTAGATCTTATAATACTTTTTTTTACCTCCGGCACTATGTTTTTCTACAATATTAAAAGTTAAAGTTGGCTGAGAAGTTGCGTTCAATGTCACTTGGAATAAGAATAAAAAAACCTTAGTACTTGTAGTTCATTTTTAAGTACTTCTGAGCGCCCACTCTTTTTTTTCTTATCTTGACTTGAGTACCTTGCTTCAAAGGACAATTGTGTTTATACATTATTACATGTTTTACTGATTATAGACATGTCAGCGCGCTTTTATCATAGCTTGATACTATCACTTACTCTCTTTTGATATCTTAAAGCAGTCAGGAGTCATTATTTTTTAAAAAGCATAAACAAATATCTGAAGACTTGTTCTGAAGTTGCTGAACGTGACTTAAATCAAAAGATGCTGTTCATAGAGGAAAAAAAGCTTTCCGTTTAATGTGATTTTTGGGTGATTTTTTTCAATGTACTTACTTCTGTTGTTAGATTTTTTTTATTAAAAAGTGCCCTATTTCTGTTTCAAAATTTTGATTTGTTTAAAGATCATAAGTTCATGTGTAAAAGCAAGTTCAATAGCATACAAACTTTTCTCTGGATTTCTAAATAATGGACGTAAGATGGGGTTATTTTTTATGTTCTGTCTTTTATGAGCTTACAAATATTTTGGATCAGAATAGAATGTTATTGATGTAGTCAATTCTTTTGTTAAATATTCTTTTTAAAGTTTAAATTTTATATATTGATTATTATTATCCGCTTAAGAGAAAATTAAAGTTTTAAAGCTCTTATGTTTACTACATTTACCATTACACGTAATAGTGAAAATTCTTTCAGTTTACTGATGGCTGCTGTTAGTAACCAAAATTTCAAAACTAAAAGAAAAAATATTGAAACTTCATCTTTTTTTATGTTAGCAGTAATTACAGGTATCTAACTATAATTTTAAAAATAATTCAAATGTTGTTCATGAGATACACTCGTAACTGACTAATTTTGCATGTATTAGACCTATATAATATTTGCTTACAAATTTTGCGTAAGCCTTTACTTTCGTATTGTAATTTTCTTAGCAAATAGGGAATCTTACATTTTTAGAAAGTATTCAAATAGAGTATGTTGGTCGTTTCATTTTCCTATTTGGTCTGAAATTATGCCTTAAAATTATACTCGTTTTCCCAATTCGTCAGCGTTGACACATGGTTAGCGCAAAATATCAGTTCCCGATTATAATCCCGTTTTTCGTACCGATTGAACTTAGAATGGAATCTGATTTCATTTCTGTCCAGTTCTTTCAGTTATTTTGTTCTATAATACATTAAAATTATTTAAGCAATTCTCTGTTACAAATAGCTCCCCGCTGGCTTAATATTATTTTATCTTTTCATCTCGCTGAAAGAATGTGTAACACATTATAGTGGTGTGTGAAAGTTGATCGCAAAGCATTCCCAAATGTAGATCTCTTTTTTCCCTTAAACGGTTTATTTCATCATCGATATTCTGTTCCCCCTGAGGAACCATGTAAGATTTAATCAAGTTCGCAAAATACAAGCTCATCAAAATCAGCGTTATTTTCTTCATAAAGCGCATAAAGTTAGGTAGTTCGTTTTTAGTTGCTATTTATACAAAGAGAGCTTGAGTGTCATTTCGCAGTGCTGAAACAGGAAAACATATAAATGAAATGGCAAGTTTCTCAAAAAGCACAAAATTTAAATAATATTAAAAATAATAATTTTTTGATCATATATGGATATATGGTGGATCGTAAAACATGTTAACCAGAACTTTACATTGGATTACAATGGCCAAAAGCATTCTACATTTATCTTAGTACTTTTTAATTGCATATTAATATAAGAATTATAAACTTCCTGGACATATAAAATAAATAAATAATATAATTTTAGGGATGAATAGTACATCATCAATCAAGGGTGAAGAAATGTACCCTAGATGTTGCATTACGTGTTTTTGAGCGAAATAAAAGATATATATATATATATATATATATATATATATATATATATGTAATGAAAGTGATTAAATATAAATATTGATAAAAAGGATAAAAATTTAGAAAAATTTGATTGTGACATGTATGATGTTTCCAGTTTCAATCTTTAGCAAAAAAAATTATGTTCTTAGGTAATATAGATAATACATTTAATCTTAAAATTATCCCACTTTTGCTAGGTTTAAAATATTACTGTTCTTTCGTTTCCACAATGCTTAATCAAGCCAACACAAAATACTAATCGAACGTAAGATCTTAGGGAAAACGCACTTTCAAATATTACGTGTCTATAAAATTTTGTAGAAGTAATGACTTTATAGAAGAAATCAGCAGACCTCAACAAAGAAAAAAATTTAATAAACGTAGAAAATTTTAAAAATAATTAGTAGGACACTTAGTTTTATCAACATTTCATACAGATAAATTTGAATACAGGGGAAATTCTTTAGCCGGCTACCCCTATTCGGCAGCCACCTTCAAAGGCTATATTTGTTCAGAACCGATTAAAGACTCCATATAGACAATGGTATTGAGAAAAATCTCTTTTTGGCGGCTATCCCTCAAAACGGCCACTTATTTTCAGAACCATTAGAGTGAGTGTCCCAAATATCGCCCCAGTACCTAATATCGCCTACTCGTGTTTCTAAAGTATGATTCGCGCTATGAGAAAATGTAGTAACTTCTTAGTTCTCGGTTTGTACTAACAGCGGCGATAGCGACAATGCTCCTATCACTGACAACATAAACCATATGGCGTCTTAAGTTTTTTTGGCTGTTGTCTTCGTAAACTTTGGCTCCAAAGAATCAGAATCCAGTGAATAACCAGGTAGGTGCATCCAAATTCTAATTTTGCTTATACCATTTGAAAGTGCTCTAAACAGAGACTTTGCTAGCAATGCCTTTTAACAGGTGCTCCTAATTTAGAGTGGTAGGTGGTAAGAGGAACAGAGGTAGGCGATATCAAGAACCGCTCTGGAGTTTACTGGAAATTTCAATGTTTCCAATTTATTTACATAACGTAAACTGGGACTGTTTTTGGAGCTGGTTGATCTCAGGATATCAAAGGAAATAATTTTTAGGGATGTTCTTTGAGTTTCCAGCTTAATCAGAAACTAAAAAGTGGTTGAAATGTCGAAAAAAGTTAGAGTAGGCGATATTTAGGACACCTATCTTACTAGCCGCAAAAGAGAAATTTTCCTGTATACATCTTTTTCTATTTCTACGATTTTTTTATATCTTGTAAGGATGACAGTTTAACATCTATGTAGAAACCGACTTCGCGTTTGGTCGTTAAGGTAAATAAATTCAGCCCTGCAATACGGTGACGAACTAAAAGTTAAGAACTGCTCAGTTTTACCTGAAAATTAAATGATCATATTAACTCTTATGTTTGACACAAAACATGTAATTCTGTAATAATTTTCAGTACAGAATTATATGATGCTTTTAGATAATATTTATTTATTATCAGAACTGAGTATTAATATTTGAAAAATATACTTAATATCTATTTAAACGGTAGAAAAAATATTTATGTCAATCAATGACAGCATTTCAACTTATTTATCAAAATGTAAAATTATAATTCGTGATCTTTTGCTCAAAAATATCTTTCACAGAAACTCCCAAACATTTCCATGAACATAAATATGCCTCTTAACCCATTAAATTACATTTCTTTTTCACAAAATTTCAGATTTCAAACTTGTGAGTTAACAAAATTATTCAAAAAAGATACATGTTCAAGATTTCATAATTAAGACCTTCACTTGCAATATTAAAGTGTGTAGAATTATGCATAATGGAAGTTATCCACTAAAAAGATTTCAAATATAAACAACTTTTTACCTTTCGGTTATGAGTGTGGGAAAATTGGATGTTCCCATGGAGATATATTTTTAGCGCCATTTCACCAATGTTAATTACGTAAGGTGAATTTGCTTGGACTCGCTGAAACTTCATTTTAGTAATGACTTGAGAGCTAGCCATGGAGTCATTACAAATTCTTCTGAGAATTATTTCAAAGAGCTATTAAAAATCTAAAAAAAATTTGAGGGAACTTAATTAATCTGACAATACATAAGGGAGGTTTCCACTTCCATCAAGTTTCATAATGAAAGGATATAAAACCATAATTTGTTTATAGCTATTTATTCTTTCAATAGTTCATTTAATGATTATGTGTAAGTTTATATATAAAAAATGTAATTATAGTGATTTAAGGACCTAAACACTAATCTTTAAGAGTTTAAATAGCAGAAAAAAATTTCCTCAATTTAATCGTAAAAGGTTTATAGCAATCATTTTCAAACTCACAAACACCTTTTGTGTTGAACTTATGTCGACCTCCCGCATCAGTGACACTGCAGTTCTCCATAAATAAACATTTATAGCAGTTTTAATTATTTCCCTTCCGAGAAAACCATGATTTTTTAAATGTGGAACTTTCAAAGGGACGCCAGGTGGCGTATCAGTTAAAAGCTTGAAGCTGCCACACCGCAGGTCCAGGGTTCAACCCTGCGACTGGGGGAGGTCGACCCATGCCTTTCATCCCTTGAGTGGGTCGATAAAATGAGGACCAAGCATCCTTGGGAACTAACTCTGAGGGTCCTGTGTCATGTTGACTACATGGCCGAGACATATGCTATATGGCACCGCAAGCCTAAGGTCAAGAAAGCGGAGATGGGCACCATCGGCCTTGGTCCACATTCGGACAGTTGTGCCATGCGTTTAGTTTAAGTTCAGAATTTTTAAAGTCAAGCTCTGAATCAAAGCTGATTATACAATTATTTCATCTCCCCTAAACTAATAAATATGGGTATTACGATAACTAATGAAGTTTTGACTCTACTAGATTATGCAAAAATGTATAAACGTCAAGTATCCACTCAAAGTGTAATGCAGGAAGTATATTCTGTACTGACAAAAGTCTTAAGGATGAAGAAGATAGATTTGTCATCTGTGTCTTAACAAATGACAAGACATTCGTGGATGTAGAAAAATATTATTCTGCTCTCTTGCATCATTTTTCAATATGGGTTTCAACTGAAAACATGGAAAGAAGATAGAAAGAAGCAACTTTAGAGTGTTTAAACATACCCAAAACAAAGTATGTGACTATGTAAATTATTCGAACAATAATGACGCCCATTAACTATCATGACGTACAAGTAGACCTAAAAAAACAAAACAAGTGAGAACGAACATCACAGTCTAAGCAGAGCTGTGATTTCTGCTGGATGTAGTACAGATAAGGACATGGTGCCCATGAACCATTCGCACAGAACTCAGATTTCAATTATTTCAAAGAGTTATTTCATGATATCCAATTGTCGTGTGGCCACTCATCAGCCCAGCATAAGGTCTCAAAATGTTGCTCGCCGATTCCCCGGATCAAAAGGTTTGGTTTGGTTTGGTTTGGTTTGGAGCACTACGGTAATTTTGTGCTACACTAGGGCTAATTAGACCAGGACCTCTTGCTTAAAGACTTTTCGAACGGCTACAAACGTCTATGCCAATAGTGGGAATCGAACCCACAGATTTTCGTACCAGCGCCTTTGCCGTTCAGCCATCGCTCGGCCCCTGATCAAAAGAACAGTATTGTTGAATAATAAAGCAATGGCAAAGCGAGTTATAGACTGTCGAATCCAAACACATTATGCACACAAAAATGATACGCATACCAATCTTATGATTTTGTAAGGATATGTATATAATCAAAGGTGCAGTATCTCACGGACTTGTAGACCTCCCTCTTCGAACATGGTGGGACGTCTATGCAAAATTCTTTAATTTGCATTTACTTCCAAACACGGGGTAAGCTGTTTTTCCTTACCACCCAGGTATTCGGAAATGTTTGAAAATATAGTGAATAGTTAAAATAAAGTTACAGAGCAAAATCCATAATTTGAACTTAAGAAAATTCTTAATTTGAGTAAAAATTAATGGGTAGCATAATATTATTAATACATAGAGAAAATAAAATTTGCTATTATTTCAATTTTTTCTTTTGTTTTGTTTTCGTAAAAATAATAATAATTTTATCAACTCCTTAAAAAATATATTTTGATGACATATTATCTGTAGGTATAAAAAAGAATTAACTTGGTGTAAATCAAATATATATATATATATATATATATATATATATATATATATATATATATATATATATATATATATATATATATATATATATATATATATATATATATATATATATATATATATATATATATATATATATATATATATATATATATGTATGTGTGTGTGTGTGCGTGTGTGTAAGTAAGTAAAAATAAAGTCCCTTATTCTAATATTCTAATATTCTATTATCCCTTATTCTAATATTCTATTCCTTTAATTTTGTCTAATTATTTCCATAACTATTATACAACCCTATCTCTTTAGATTTCAATTTGTGCCTATCCCACCATGCATGTAATCATAGTGCCTAGCTGTCGCTGCCGATATTATAATATTTTTTTAATTTTTTTTCCAGAGGAGGCACTTGTCATGTAGACATTTTCCTATAATTCACCGCAACTTGCTGGCCATTTTATTATGGGAGTACCATACAGGCGAGTATTGTTTTGAAAACTCTGTTATCCTGACTTGTGTTTTTAGAGTTTTTCCCTGTATAGAAGACAGTTGTTACGTGTTTTCTGTTTGAATTTGTGCATGCGCCTGAATAATTTACAGAATAATAATTTTTTTTGTGTGCACTCTCTGAAGAGATCTTATTCAATCCTATCGAACCCAGGAAAACGGAACATTTTGGTGTCAGTGGTGAAAAAATTGAATGCCTATTACAAGATCAATGGCTGATCAGACTGTTACATCTGAAGAAGATACACTCATGTCCATAAATTAAGGATAATGCCAGCTCAAGCAAATAAAGGTTCAGAAACAAAACAAACGTGACGCATTCATAAAGCCCATTTATTAAACAAAAGATAAAGAACAAAAAAGATCGTGTATGTATGATACCATTTGTAAAAACTACGATTTTTGCTCCCTGGAGCAATTGTAAAAAATATCTCCTTTACAAAAACTTAATATTACATGGTTGGTATGATGATTAATACATTGTATGTCTCCCATGCTAGGAAATACAGTCCGTACAACGCCTAGGCATACTGAGTATCAAATTATCGAGCTGATCTTGGGGAAGATTAATCCACTCAGCAAGCAATGCTCTCCCAAGTTCCGGTACACGTGTAGCAGGTGGTTGGCGGGCTGCAACTCGTTGGCCAAGCATGTCCCACATATGCTCTATCGGATTCATTTCAGGTGAGAATGCTGGCCATTCCATACGGGTGATATCCTCATATTGAAAGCATTCTTTTACGATATTTGCTCGGTGAGGACGGGCGTTGTCATCCATAAACACAAATTCTGTGACCATGGCACCCCTAAACAAACGTACATGTTGTTCCAGAATGATGTCTCGATAAATGTGCCCGTTCAGGGTTCAAATTTAAACATGCAGATCTGTTCTGGAGCCCAGTATAATTCCACCCCAAACGAGCAATCCTCCACCACCGAAACGGTGTAATTCAATGATGTTGTCTTGGTGGTAACATGTACCTGGCGTTCTCCATATGAAAGTCCGACATGAATCAGACTGCAAGATAAACCTGGACTCGTCGGAAAACATCCCACAAGCTCATTGTGACGATATACACATTCCATGTTCTCAACTATAGGCTAATCGCTTCCAACAGTGAGTTGACGTGAGCGAAACACATCTGACAGGCCTGCGAACATATAGACTAATATTTCCCAAACGTCTTCAGACGGTTTGCCTTGAAACTGTGGTAACCGTGGCTGCAGATAGCTGACGAGACAGGTCGAATGCTATGCTCCGTATGTTTCTTTTGCCAGTTACTGTCAAATACCGGTCTTCATTCGGAATTGTAACTCGGAGACGACCTGTACTGTAACGTCTGCTGACATTTCCATCATCTTGGATTCGATGCTAAAGCCTATAGATGACACTTTGGGCAATTCCAAGTTCCTCGGATACTTCCATCTGAGTACGCCCACATTCCAGGCGGCCAATAATTCTGCCACGTAAAAAACATCCACATGAGTCATCTGTGTCATAACTATTCGGTTATGGCACTGAGTGGCTTACAGAACGTTTGTGAACAATTTTACTTCTTTTCCACTATTCCTTACAAACCCCTCTCTTACACTCTCGTCATTGTGACGTGCTATCGGCGTTATCTGATGGCTTCCTGTAATTTGCATATTATTCTTGAAGATATGTGTGATAATTCTACAGCTGAAATTTTTACTTTAGAGTTCGATTTCCGTGTGATTCTGAATTATCCTTAATATATGGACATGAGTGTAAATTCCAACAGATTATTGCTGTGATGACGACTATGCAAAGCAAAATTGCGACAAAGATATCTTCAGGTCAAGAGGAGATAAAGAAAAAAGTATCTGCAGGTCAAGAAGAGATAAAGAAGGAAATATCGGCTGATCGGGAAGAATTAAAGTGTGAAATTATAACTACTGTGAATGAAAGAGTTTCTGAAATGGAAGACAAATTTGGAGAAAAATTCCAGAATGTGGAACACAATTTTAAAATTTTTGAAGCATATATTGGCGTTAAAAAAGAGAATTTAGAAGGAAAAGTTGATAGAAGTGACAACAAATTTGAAAATTTTGAGGGAGAATTTGCCGACGTTTCAAGGAAAGTACAGATATTAGAACAGAAATTGTAAAATATTTGTTACTGGAAGACAAGAATTCTTTCTTCTATTTCTAACCGTGTATCTAACTGTGTAACTTAGATTCTAACTGTGTATCTGTCACCTCCCGGCCACCCATTAAACTGCCAACCTATGATGGTAAATTTTCTTGGTAAGTTTACAAAACCCAATTCCCGACAGACGCCAACGGATAGGACACTGTAACAAAAGCGTGTCATTTGGCTACATCTCTGCGAGCCGAAGCGGCGAATATTTTGACGATCCCAAAAAGCAGCGGTTAGACTTTGGATCACTTTCAAGTGCTTTGGCGAGAAATGTTTGAAGGACTAGCCGGCTCCAGATCGACTATCGCCAACAGTAGCCAAATAAATCGCTACAAGAAGTGGCATGAGACGTCAAAAGGCTTTTCCATCTCGCCTGGTAAGACTGACATATGGAAGTACGGGAAAATCTTGCTTTGCAATATTTTATGGATGGAGTTCGCGACTTTGAAATTCAGAAGGCTCTAATGGCGGACGTTACGGATCTGCAGTCCGCCTTAGTCTATTCCATGAAGTTTGAAGCAGTCCAGCAAGCTTCACAAAAACCTATTTATTCTATTAGGGTTGCGAACGTTAGAGAATCTCCCGAACATGCAATAGAGCATTTGATGGAAATAATAGACGAGTTGTCAAAACAGGTCTGTGCTATAAGATCAGTTAAGCCTGATAGACGACAAGTCATAAAATTCTGAGTTGCGAAGGTCAAACCCGAAAAAACTGCCAAGTGCACCAGTCGTCAAAACAGATTAGAGCTATAATATCAGTTAAGCCTGACAGAGGACAAGTCATAAAATGTTGGAGTTGCGACGGCGAAAACCACACCCGGAGAAATTTCCAAATGCGACAAGACTCGGGAGCGAAGAATACTATCAAGAAACCCGGGATTGCAGTCGTCCTATCAAGAAAACCTTGTTCCGGAAGCTGCCATTATTGTTCCAGAGTGGAAAAAAATTCGATGTTATAAATTCCGTAGCGAGACAAACTACAGCTTCTACGTCACCAGAGTCAAATCCATGGAGGGATAACGAAGTTCGAAAAGATCAACTGGAGATAAAGTCCGAACTAAATCCCATAGCTGTTCACGAAACTACTGGCTATATAATAGGGCGAAGCGTAAATAAAAAAGCTTTCGATTTTGTTTTTGCCCTAGTGCGGAAAAGTTGTACTCCTGGGTAGGTCACGTATGCCAAGTTTTGGGTAAAACAAAAAATATATTCCGTTTCCATTTCGTCCGTGATTTTTAGCAGATTTTTACTATATAGTTAAAAATGTCTATTTCCATTGTTTTGTATGCAACTTTTCGCTTTTTTCTGAAATAAAATTCAGAGTTAACCCAGAACCATCACGGAGAGGTGTCTGCATTGCGAGTTCCATCCGTGCCCACCCATTGACCCAACCATATGGGCCCTTAACACCTTCGCCCTTGCAGTTATTCCGGTTTTACTCGGTGCACGCATTTGGTTTCAAATGGTGGCATGGATTTTCTCGACTCTGTGCGGATTCTAACTAATCCGTCACACTCAAGTTCTCCATACGCAGCAGCAGAAAACTTTATTACTAGTTTCACGAAATGTTCAACACTTTGGGTGTGGCAAGGAAATTTTATGCTTCCCAGGTGTTAAGCTAAAGATTCGCCACTGGAAATCAAATTTCTCAAATCATCTTCTGTCAAGTGAGATGAGATGTTATTGGGGGTTCCGTCAAATTACATTTCCGCCAATCAATAAGATCTATATATGAAACTGCCTCGAAGTTGAGTGACGGAATGTTGTAGTGCCTGAATGTTGTAGTACCTCCGCCGAACTTAACTGTTTGCACAATGCATTCTGACAGGAGGCGTTTTCCAGGCAGACGCCAGACCCAGACATTGCTTCCGAACGGTAGAGGATGCAGCTTGATTCTTCGATACAGAGAACCCGCTTTCACTGATTCACGGTCCACTCCCCAAGTGCTTTTCACCACATTAACCGAGCACCGTGGTTCGACACTGTGATCAAAGGCTTATGGGCGGCAATACGACCATGAAAATCAAGCAGAATGGCTTCCATATGGATGGTATTCATCTAAACAACACTCCCGGATGTTTGTTGAAACACCTGGAGTTTGTGGGCCATCGGTTGGGAGCGGTTCTTCCAAATTACTCTGGACAGCACCCGTCGCTCTGTATCTCCCAGTTTCATGGGTCTGCGGACTCGAGGCTCATTCCGACAATCACCGCTCATCTTACACTTCTGAATCACATAGGCCACTGTCGATTTTGTGCAATTCAGCTCGCTAGATATGTCCCTTAAAGATCGGACATTTCTGTGATACCCGACGATTACACCTTTCTCGAAATCAGATAACTCTGCACTTCATGGCATCTTGCATGCGACTAATGCCAATGTTTTTTCCTGCATGATATGTAACGGTGGATCGCGTGATTTATATCAGGACCGCAGATATCGTCATTTGCATGGTTGTCCAATACTTAAATGTTATAATTTCACAGAAATATGGAGTGAACAAAAATCCTATTTAATATTTGCCAGAAGTAAAATTAATGTATAAATAATCATACATCAGTAATTTATTTAGATTTCCATCTAAAGTTAAAGGTACTACTGAATTAACATGAGGTCACTGACAGGGAATTTAAAAAATTATTTTTTTTGTATAGTTCCTGTTACGATTAAAAAAATGTTTTATGAACTTTTTTTTTCTTATCTTCTCTAAAATAAGAGATGCTTCTATAAAAATATTCTTTTTATGAACTACAAATACTCTATTTTAATAACTCTATTTTAATCTTGACGCAACCAAAATATAATTTGTAAAATTACTTTAAATGAATTAACTGATACAAAAGTGATACATGACATTTAATCGATCCTGAATAACTTCAATTACACATAGAAGGAATATTATATGTCAAGCTAAGCTGATAACAGACTAAATTGAATGAAACTTTTATAAAATATAAAAGTTTCATTCGATAAATGTTTGCGACATTGTCTGAAATTCTTCCTATTCATTTTGAGGATTTAATGAGAGCTAAGTAGAACTAAACATTAGTCAATTTAAAAGTAATTGATTTTCATTTTTTATTCTAAATATTCCCAATTATTTGGAAATATAAAGTTTTTTATACAAATGATAAGTAAATATTTCTTGCGTTTAAGGAAGAAATATTTGCTCTTAATTGGTTAATAATTTTAATGTAAAGTATTGTAAACCATCTATAAACGTGCTTTTATACCTTAAACAGTTATCTACATACAAATTGCACATGTCCATAGGACATTCACTTTTCATAAGCCAAATCTGTATAGAATTGTTAAATATTAGTACAGAACCTAGTCTATAAATGATACGTTTATGTTAATCTACATACAACTATTCTATCATTAAAATTAAAATGCCAAACCTAAAATTAGATCAATAGCAAAACTTACATAAAGTGAGCATAGAAAATATACAAACTTAGAATAAGTTATATATTGACAGGTGAAGGCATTTTACAAGTTAAAAAATGACTAAAGGACTAGAAAAGCAGTAAAAAGACAGAAGACTTTATAAACATATGGTAAATAAATCAAAGCTTATTAATTCAACGATACATGAAAAAATTCAAATATACTTTCAGAGTACTCAATTGGAAGAAATTTGAAAAAGAAAAAAAAAGAAACAAAAGAAAATTTTTCAGGCATTTTTGACCGAAAAAATGGAGCACTAGAAATGACTTTCACAAGACTTGTTAGTATATACTTATGATATACTTAAAGTAACGGCCGAAAACATGCGATTCAGAGTAACTATGGGTGTAAATTTACTACCAAAAATTATTATTATTATCAATCATTAAATATTTCTAAGTTTCTTGTTTTTAACTTATTTTTCATGATTTTTTTCAGTCTAAACTTTGCAGCAGGTTCAATTCATCCAAAGGAAGTTTCACTGTATTTATATACAGAAGGTCGTTCGCACTTTATGGAAACGATTTTCAAAGTTAAGTTTTATGCATAAATGCCGTATATTTTGCGGCGATTTGCTTCTATCTGATAGCCATGGTTCTCTAGCTCGAATTTTCCATGAAAATAAACTTTTTCTTAGGACTGTCAAGTCAATTTTACCCCCTTTCTCTTGGACCGTTTTCCAAAGTTCGTTCAGTGTTCCTGGATGCCGTTTTCCTAAGGCTCGTTTTAATAAAACGAAAGCGCAAAAGTCCATTGGAGAAGCGTCAGGTGATTTTACACGTATTTCATCAAATGGGATGCATTTCATTCCTGTTTCTAATTCGTTCTTTGCAAAATAAGCGGAAGTTGAGATCCTCCTTTTCATTTAGACGTGTGACTACACGCTTTGTCCATATGAAACTCAAATTTATCAATGTCCTTTCCATATAAGGCTGGAATTTCTTCTTCAAAAATTGGAACTAAAATTTTCTGTTGATAGTAGAGTAAAATTTGGCTTTATTTAAAACCTTTTTGTTTTTTAATTTGCCCTGGTAACAAAATCCTGCAACTATCATGAATCCCTTTGGGAACTTTTCTGTACACTGCCGAAGCCATTTCGAACGGTCAACCCCTCAGCTTAGCAATAGAAAATTGAGTTTTTTTATTACAGTCACTTAAATACACCCATGTTTCATCGAGTGTTACCACAAATTTCCATTTTTCAGCAGCTAAGTGTTTTTCAGGTAATTTTCTACAATTTGTTTTTCTTTCAGCAATATGCTTTGGCAAAAGCAGATGAACTTTAGGTTTAAACATCTTTTATAACTTCAAATATTTATGAATGATTTTACTTAGTGCCAGAAGACATTCCTAGTCATTCCTTTTGAGTCGGCGGATTTTCTTTTAGGATCTGAGACTTCCCTTTCTTGGAATTTACCTGCGTTTGAACAGTCTTAGGATGAGGTTTTGCGCCATGTTTCCATTTTTACTTTCAGTTAGACTTTTTTCTTCCTTTCAAATTTAATATATTATAAATATCTTTTTTTGAAATGCTATAACCGCGATTTTTACACCGCTTTATAATTCGTTGATATGAATATTTCTCCTCGGAAAATGCAGTTACGTAATTTTCGAGCCATCTATCAGTTTTAGAGCCATTTTCAAAATAAATATTTTATTTTACAATCCAATCAAAACAAAACAGTAGCAGACGATTATTCTGAAGTTGCCAAATTTTATCTCAAAATGCAAACGACAAAAATAAATTACAAAATCGTTTCCATAAATTGCAAACGACCTTCTGTATGTCTCCTTTTTTGTTTGCCTCCTTTTCATTTATTAGCTGATTTATCTTCTATGCTCATATCATAATAAGAGTCAAAACTGCTTGTATTGTTTTAGTTGAAGTAGTTTTTATAATTTTTTAAGGTTATGTGCAATTTGTTATGCTCTGGTACAAATATCTTCATTTATTCTTAAAGACATTATACTATTTTCTACAATACATCTATCTACAAAGCTTTGGAGTTTTTTTTGGAGGGACCTGTCGAGACAATTCGCCTTTAGCTTTGTAAAATTGCCTGACAAATTTTTATTAAATCAAACCATTAGGCAATATTTTTGTTAGTTCATTAAGACACCGCAATTTTTTATTACATAAAGATTAAAATTTTAACTCTAAATTAAGAGTTTGCTCGATATTTAAAAACCTTTTTGAAATTGAAAAAAAATTAGTTTGTAATATCCAAAGTGTATGTCCTATATCTTCATTTTCCACAAGGCAACACAAAACGAAAACAAATATTAGCTTCTTTTTTTCGCTCTATGGTGGGCTTGACACTCAGATTCATAAATTTAAAATTTTAACTAAATAATACTTAAAAACTGCATAGCTTTATTTTAACTTAATATTCAGAGAAGATAACAGCAGTGATAATTTTTTCAAGAAAATGATAAATATTTTCAGATCCCAGAAAATGAAAAAAAAGTGAAGCAATTTCACGAATTATGATATCGGAATTTAAAAGAAATTATTTTATCTCTTGGCAAGAAAATTGCATACTACTCCTAACAGAAAGCAGAAAGAAACATTTTTCTTATACTGCTGAAACTCTTCCTAGTTAGAGAGAACTTTATTTTCTGCAAATGAAAGGTACACCCAGTTATTTTTTTTCCAAATTTTTTTATACATTAAACACCAAAAAAACGTAATGATAGCCACACGTTACTCCGGACATACTTTTGTTTTTAAACATCCGAACATCTGAGACCCATTAACGAAGATTTTCTATAAGAGAACCATTAAAAGAGAATTGTTTTGTCATAGTTTATATATATATATTCGAAATAGCTGTAATATAAATATTTTCAGGATTATTTTACTTTCAAATCTATTTCACAAAACTATCACTTTTATTAGCCTCTAAATTTTTACCGTATGTTTGTACTTCTACAATGGTGAATGAGTGATGGTGGAATAAAAATATAGTGCTTACGTTTTAATTTACCCTTAAGGGGGACCGAGACACATTTAAAAAAATGTTATTTATTCAGTTAAAATTTTGAATTTTTGTGATTTTAACCATATAATTTGTAAACAGTATCACTTCATAAAACTTCTCAAAATGTTTTTAAAAATTTTTTAATTTTAAAATTTAAAAAAATTGGGGAAATTTAAATTTTTATAACTCGAAATATTATTTGTCGAATTTCAATTCTTTTTCATTTAATTAAATAGAAATATATAAGTTTTAATTCTGATTCAGCATTTTTTTAAATATTAATTTTTAAAAAATATTTAAAATATTTATATTAAAAATTACAAAAAAATGATGTAACATATTTTTTAAAAATCGTATTTTCAAAAGTAAATATTTTTTTAAACTTTGTTGAATCAAAATTAAAGTACAATAATTGAAAAATACATGTTCCAATATTCAACCATTTATTTTTAACGATTCTTGACTTATAACAATTTTAAGATGAGAAATGGGGAAAAAATCCATCATGCACAAAAACGCACTTACAGGTTTAAACAACGCTTGGCTACTATTAGAATGTCGCAAAAAAAATAATAATTTCTCCTGTTCTAATTAAGATAGAACATGATTTAAACGTCATTTTAAGCGTAAAAGAACAAAAAACTTTTAATGCAATAATTTTTTTTTCGAAAATTCGAAACATTTTGTGTCCTGGACCCCCTTAAAACATATAATAAGTGAATATACATGACTTGAAAAGTGTTATTATAAGATCAGTTACTAAACAGATACAGATTTATAAACGTTTTCAATCTATGTACTTATAAATATACTCATGGTAAAGGGCCTCATCAGACAATTAGCTCTAGAGACTATCCATAGAATCTCTCAATCTTCTTAAAAGATATATACCGATGGCAGCAGGGGTGATGGGGAAATTTCTGGTATTGGAGTGCACATACCAACTCTTACCGATGCTGCGGAATTTAAGATTAAAAATCCAGATTTCTATTCGGTTTTTAGATCAGAGCTTATTGCTTTCAAGAAGGGCTTGCAGTATGTGTGTCAAGTTGAGGATCAATTTCACGGTCTGGATTTTAACTGACAGTCATGACAATTCAGCACCTCTCTAATTGGACTATTATTGGGGACCAGACTAGCCTGGACATCTTAGATCTCCTTTACCGGCTTTCATCTGCACACACTATTAATTTTCAGTGGATCCCTTCCCATGTTGGAATTGGCGGTAATAAAAGGGCCGACATTTTAGCAAGGACTGCTGCTGAGGAGTACGTGAGCCCTTGTGAGGCTCTTACTTTTAGAGAGATTTACTCCCTTAAGAAGATAGAACAAAACCATCTTTGGTGAACTCCTCCTTGCCACCCATGGTACTTTGGAAGAAGTCTGGGAGAGTCTTTCCAGCTCAAGCCTAGATAATATCAAACAGCCTTCTCGCGCTTCATGACTGGCCACATTAGAGTACTCACTTTTTGGCAGGGTCAGACGATCTTCCCAGTGTGTCACTGGTGCTCTGCCGACATGGCCTCCCCTGCCCATCTTTTGGCTTGTTTGGATTTTACAAAGGACGAGGTCCTTCGGGACCCTCTACTGTTTTTAGACTTTTTAGATATTTTCGGTTTCATGGAGATTGTCTAGCCTTGCTAGACAATCTGGGATTAGTAAAAAAAAAACTAATAAAATAACTCTATCGCGGTATTTTTAAATGACTGTAACTTATTAAATCTGTAATCGAAGAGCATATGAAGGCCTTATTTGAATAATGGGCCAAATCCATTATTGTTCATTTTGAGATACAGAGTCTTAAAATGACTGCTTCGAAATGACTGCTGAAGTCTTATTTGCAATGCCCTCTGTTGGCAGTAGAAATAAGCTGGAGGTGTACCAGTTTTAAAATAAGACAGAAATGACTTCTGTGGAGTTATGGAAGATGTTGATGTGTCCGAAAAATTCAATTCTATGTTTTAAGTTAACCCTTCAGAGGGCGCGCCAATTTTTGAAACACCAGCAGGCGCGCAGAGCACAAACTGCAACGTCTTTTTCCAACTTGATTATTCTTTTAGTAATAATTTTTTTCTTCAAATTGAAAATAATAATTCTGCGTTTTATTACAAGATATAAAATTTTTATAATATTGAGATATATTTATAATTAAAGGCCAAATAATGCAGATACAATCGCCTTATTTCAAAACTGTCTGGTTTATTGGATCTGAGGACAACTTGAGAATGGATTCCTATTATATCCATAAAACTTAAAAAACAATGACAGAGTCCATCTTCGGGATATTCGGGATACCATGTAATAGCAGCACATTTGATCAACTGCATCAACTACTGCTTGTGACGTATTGTAATCCAGTTTAATCTACGGTTAAATCCCGACTACCAATGAATGGGAAGGAATACAAGGGTCAGAAAATCAGACCCGCATTAGAAAGTGTGTAGCTATAAATAGAAACTGCTTAGAACATTCAAAACTTACATGCAAAGACAAACCATTCAAAACTACGAAAGTGTTGCACTTTCGTAGCCCGCTGAAGGGTTAGTATGTCACACTAAAAATTGGCACTTTAATGTGTAAAATGCTGGTAGTGGATTCGAAATTTGGCAAAAGTTGATGTTTTCTTTTTTTTTCTCAGCCCACCCCAAAATTTTTGTCCCCTAATCAAGCAGTCAAAAACATTCATACATTTTCTTCTTTAATATTAAAGTAATAAATAAATTTATTGTTATCGTGTAAAATGTACCTTCTGTATTCATTATTTCGAATTTAGACACTCTTTCTCATATTAATTACATTTAAAGTTGCAGTTTCATTACTAGAAATATGGTTATTAAGTGAAAAAACTAAGCAAAAGCATTTTGACGTTCTTTCTTATGCAAATGAAAAGGTATTGCTCAAAATATTTCTTTGTTTTGCATAAGAGATTCATCCAAGGTCCGAAATATTTTAATCACAGAAAGGTTCTCTAAGACATACTTTGGAGACAATCATTATTTATAAAACTTTTGACTGCGAAAGTCAAGTTGAAGAGTGATAATTTTATTTGAATTCATGTTTTTTAATGAGATTATGTGAAATATAAAACAAAATTGGATCTAAATTAGCATCTAAATTGTTTATTGGTAAAACGATATTTGTTCATAATCTCAAAATTGCCGCACACCATCCTAGATAAATCTTTGAAAAAACGGGGATTGGAGATCTCATTTTCATAACTAAAATACAAATTCGAAATAATATGACCTGAAAGCTGTTTAAAAGTAATTATGAATTTGTTTCCGCATCTATGATATCAGACACAATTTTTTTTTATCAGTTATGTTTTATAAAAATATATCAAAAATTTATTTACTTTTAATTTAAAAAAAGAAATATTTCCAAGAAAAAACGATGGTCTTAACTTGAGGCGCCAACCGAAACGGAAATACTAATTTTAGCAGTTACATGCAGATATAAGCTGTTTCAAGAAATAGCTGTCGATAGTAATAATTCAGAGAAAACCTGTTTAATTTTTTCGCTCGCTCACTTATTGGTGAAAGGTAAATGAGGAAAAGGACGCTATAATATTATCGAGGAAGAACCATTAACACATTTCAAACTGTTAAAGGGAAAAGATACGTTTCAGTAACTTTAATTTGTTGCCGGGTATTCATAAAGTTTAATGATATTACCTTTTAGAAACAGATAATGTGACGGCTAGAGGCTTTCTAACTTTTTCCATTCATTTGTAAATATTATTTGCTTTCATGTATAAACATTATGTTAATGTACGCTTGTAAAGATGTGCAAGATCATTAATGCGTGTTTTCTAATTGCAGAGTTATTTAAAAATAATAAGAGAATTTCTCACGCATTTTTAAAGCCTTCTTATAAACTTTGTAAGGTTTATATAAGATTCGATTCACAATAATCGAACTTTTAGGTGAATAAAGTTAAACAAGCCGCTTAAGATATGCTAATTGCGGCATACGCGGTTAGTATAAATACCAAGCAGCTAAATTACAGAAAGGAAGGAGCTAGGAAGTACGGACGTTGAAGTGAGAGGAAGCGAAAGGAGGTGTAGAGCTGGGGAAACGAAGTATCGAGCTGGAGCTAAGTTTAGAGTCTGGTATAATAATAGTTGAGTTTTTCGAGCAGCCGCTCGAGGCATAGTTAGGTTCTTTCAATCCTATGCGATTTCTTATTAGGCCCAAAGTTCCGTGGCAGCACTGCTGGTTGACTTTCAAAGTATCTGTGAGTATTGAAACGTGTATTTTTTTTGAATGAGTAGTTATACAAGTGAATATATTGAATTGTATTTCTCTTGCATGAATGCTATATATATCTCGTACTAGTAATACGTATGCTTTATGTTGAAAAGCAAAATCTATATGTGCAAATATTTAAATAAACATTGTTGTTATGTAAGAACTGTGTTTGAATGAAATTATTTAGGGTGCCATTTCAAGATATACATACCCAAAGTTAGGGTAGAAGTAAAACTCTCTATAACTTTAATCACGATAATTAATAGTTCCCTTCATTCATTTCGATGAATAATAAAAAAAATGCATATTTCAGTCCAAAGTGTAATTCTTTGGATTACGTCGTTAAGCTTAAAGAGAGACATAAAAGAAAAAACGCAGAGCATATCTACAGTAAAACTTCTGTCTTTCGGCCAGTAATGGTTCCGATAAAAAGTGGAGGGGTAGTCATCGAAATATATATATATATATATATATATATATCTATATATATATATATATATATATATATATATATACAGGATGAATCTGAACAAGTGGGCAAAACTTTACGGGGTGATAGAACGCATCTATACGAGCAATATTCGTCAGAGAATGTATGGTCGGAGCGCAAACGGTGAGAAGTTAAAAGGTAGTTTTCCACTGTCACATTTAAAAATTAACACAAGAATCAGAGGAGATACTAAAGAAAACATTTTATTAACAAGAATGTAATTGATTTACATGGTCAAAGAAATTGCACAAAAGAGCTTCCGCCAGCTGTATTGCAGGCTTCACACCTGCGGGATAGGGACTGACGCACTTTTGTGAAGACACCAGGCATATCCTGAATATCGCCGGCAACAACGGCGATCCTGGCGACTAGTTCCATATTGGTTTCAATGGAGTACTCGTAGATTAGGCTTTTCATATGTCCCCACAAGAAAAAGTCCAAACACGAGAGATCCGGTGATCTTGGTGGCCAAGCTATGGGTCCACATCGACCAATGCTTCGCCCTGGGAATGTTGCATCCAAATTGTTCCGCACATCCAAGCTGAAGTGCCGGACGCAGCTGCACCGGCAACACCTCTCGTAGGAATATGTGATACGATTCGACATCCAGCCGGTGTGGCAGAAGATATGGGCCAACCTAATGGTCATGGAGGATCCCTGCCCAAACATTTAGGGAAAACCGCCGCTTTAACGAATGAGGACGTGCGGCATGCGAGTACCATTTACATCGCCACCTAGCGGCTCGCTGTTTGCATTCCGCTCATATTTTCTATGACGAATATTGCTCGTGTAGATGCGTTCTATCACCCCGTAAAGTTTTCCCTACTTGTTCAGATTCATGCTGTATATATATATATATATATATATATATATATATATATATATATATATATATATATATCTTAATTGATTGACCTACTTTTCCTCATTAATCATAACCTAGTAAAATAGGATAGTTTTAAAAATGTTTCGCTATATAAAATGAATAAATTTTAAATAATTGTAAAGCTAAAATTAAACTTATGAAATAAATAAATTTATATTAATACAATGAAGCTTTCAATTTTATTTGTTTTAGTGTAAATAAAATTATAAAAATTGTGAACATTTTCGTAAATTGATTTGGATTTTATAAAACTAATATTGTGTTATGATTGCTTCAGCGATAAACGTAATTACGCCAGTAAAATAGATTTCTTAACAGCGGAACAGGTTTATTTCCCATAGCCATTAAATATTATGATTGCTTACGAGGTAAACGCAATTTCGTCGTCAAAATACATTTCATAACAGCGGGAAAGGTTTATTTCCCATAGCTATTAAAAAGTTTTCAGTCGCTGCGAAATAGTACTCAGCTGTATTTGAGAAGAAAAGAACCCACATTCTTAAGAAATGGTTCATTTATATATTTGGAAATGTTACGGATTTAAAAAGGGTTTCTTGTATATTCTAGTTTTATGCATGATATGAATATAAGACAATGCGTCTAAGAGCTGACTTTCTGATGCCTTCAGCTCAATTCTCCTGGATTTTATGCTGTTATGTGCATTTCTTAAGCTTCAAAGAGTGGAAACAAAGGGAGGGGGTAAAGCCAGATCTCGGCACTTTCGCAATTCCTATTTTGGTCACGTTCTGTAACTCCGAAAGATTTAGGAGAGGCTTCTGAGCGCAGCAAGTGCAAACAAAAGTTTTCTAGAAAGGTTTCGAGAACGACGGACACATTCCACCTAAAATGAATTCTCGGAAGAATTCACGTGTGATGTGATAATATTATAAGTGTCAAAACAATAAGAACCTTGTAGATAAAATAATGCAATAAAAAAACATAGTCAGATAGTATACACTAGGTTAGAGTTAGAATTACGAAAATGTTTTTGTGCAATAAATTATCCGGTGATAAAAAATTCTCATTTTTAGCAAATGAAGATTACTAAAAATAAATATTTTTTTAAACCTGGGTGTTTCTAATAGATATCTTAGGGGAATTTTCTGCAATCCATATTTACATAATATATCAATAATAATTTGAGTTGTGTAACATAGAATTCTCAAAGTAATTTTTTAATAGTCCTCCTGTACATATTCAAATTTTGTTATACTACCTCTTAATTTCAAATTAATTTTTCTTTTTTTAACTATGATTTTTGTATATTCCTCTGAAATATCAACACCCTTTTCCAATCGAATATTGTTGGTCTTTAATGCATATCTCCTATTCAATTTTTTTTTAATTTTAAGTAAAATACAATTTTATATGGAACTACAATTAATAATGTTTCTTTACTTTTCTCATTTATAATTTATTGACTGATTTTGATGTTTTAAACCAGTATTTGATCATATCAGGGTTCTCAGACCTGGATTTTAAACACATATCTTGATTTTTTTTCAGTGACCATAATAGGTTTGATTCAAAAATATCTTAAAACCTAGATTTTTCCCTTATAAATGAAAAATATGCAAAACATTAATATTTATTTATCATTTTAAGCATAATTAGTTATCTAAATGCAATTATGAAATTAATGAATGTAAAATTATATATGTAGAGATTATTTTGACAGAATGGGATATATCATTCTATTACCACTAAAACACCTGGATTTTAAAACTTGCTGCAATTCCTGATCGGAATCATCTTGATCCCTAGTTAAATGTTAGGATGAAATTAATCAAATTTTTTGATGTGAATATTTATTTTTTAAACAGTTATAAAAGAAAATTAATCATACTTAAGTTTAAATCCAATTAAATTAATATAAACATAAAAATTAATTTTCTAGGCACTTCAAGCAAATAAACATTTTTTGTCCCACACATTTTGCCGTAAATGAGATTTCTATATTTTTGTCAAATATTTGATGTTTTATTTCGTTGACAGTTACTAACATTGCAATTTGGGTGAGAAAATATATTATTTTAATTACATCTTGAGCAATGTTGGCTTTTTTATCTACAAAATGCAGGAACTGTAATTTGCCACATAAAGCAAGTACAAATTCTCTTCTACTTATTTTTTGCCTCATAACTTTTTTAAAGAGTCCTAGAATTCATAGCAGCTCAATACAGAATGTTCAAGAATATGAGTAAAGGTCATCTTCGTTAACAAGATATTGTGGTTTACTTTTGAGCCATGTCATCCTAACCACCAACGTCATACTTTGTGTTACTGTAGTACTTTACTCCTTCAGAAAGATTTTTTAAATTTAAAAAAAAAAATTATTCAGTAATTATCGGAAAGAGTAAAATTTTCATGAATAATACGCAGCAAAAGAGCATTCTTACCAGTCAAAATTTAATTTGTCTGGTATATTAAACGCATACTAAATGAATGAACGCCTAGATTTGGAAGGAAAAATTAGTTCTTCAGTGGTAATATTCTCCCCAGGTACGTAAAGATTTATAAAGTTTTTCCACAAACGGAATTCCCAATGCCGAAGACATGGCAAATTTGTTAAATTTTATCCGTTCCAAACGAGTAGATTTTTGTCAAACCGTATTATCCGCACGAGGCAACAGAATTTGTCTCTTGCCATAGTCGCTATGAAAAAGGGAAGACCCTAAACAGTAGACCGCAGACTGTAAGCATAACATTTAGGGTCATAAATTCATGTGCATACAAACTAGAAAAACAGGCATTTAGATTTTTGCAAAAGAAAAAGTTCATTTATTATCCGGCAATTGTTTGGAAGTTTCGCTCTCGGTGCATGATTTTGTGATTAAGTGATTCAGATTCTAATTTCTTATTAATAAACGCCAAGCACTTGTAGAATTCACCTTGAGAATATTACATTTGGCAAATGATGTTGGGCCACTTGTTTCACCTGAAACATCTTGTTGGATTCTTCTGCCTGCAGAAATTATTCAAGGTCCGCCTTGTATTGTAGCTAATGATATTAATTAAGTTGGAAGATGGCAAGTCATTGATAATAAATAGTCAAGCTTTTTCTTCAATTTTTACCATTACTCGTCGAAATAATAATATATTTTTACTTAAAAGTTGTTGATTTATTGTTGTGTTTCCTTCCGTTTGACACTTCAGCACCTTCTGATTCATCATATATTTCACTACCTTCCTAGGTAGATTTAGGTTAAAAATAACTTTATCTAGTACCTCCTCTTCATTTAGTTCGCATTCCCTTCCTTAGTCGACTTGAGAAATAAGTCCTCTTATTTTTTATATTATCTCGTCAGTCAATCCGACATAGCCAGCCATCTTCTAACAATAAATAAATACTAGAATAGAATTATAAGTAGTTTGAAGAATTTCGGTTTAGACTAAATGGAAAAGAACTTACTTCAATTTGAATATTTTTCGCTAAACCACTCTAATAACTTATAAACATAAAAGTAACTTTTGAAAACCAATAATGGAGCTTAAATGTAACCATTAACAGTTGTTCAACATTTTTTTTTTCACATAATATATGAAATGGGTCACTTTGATCCATTCAGGCATTCTAGGTAAATTAGATCCTAGTTTTTAATAACATCAAAAGCAAAGCAAAATTATAGCATAATTTTAAATAAATGAGATTTTTAAAACAAGACATAGAAAACTGGGTTGCTAATATTTATAAAAAGAAAGTTACGAAAAATCAAAATTTGAAAAGGATCAATATGACCTCATTCCATGTTCTAGTGTTACGAAACCATCCCATCATATCGATATTTGTTACGTAATATCAAAGATGAGTTCAATAATCGCGAATATCGAATCTTATCAAACTTCATGATCCATTTGAATATTTTACCTCACTCTTCTAAAGAGAGGATTAGAGAGCGTAGAGATAGATTTTCCTTAAAATAGAGTCACAACAAACCACACACATTCCACACACACACACATATATATAATATTATATATATATATATATAATTGGCTTTCTTTATTTATGGCTCGAGTGAATTTCACTGTTGTGCATAGGAACTGGAATATATTTTGTATTGTATTTATAGCTGTCAATTAGTTTCATGGAAAATAAAATAACACTAATCGATTAGTAGCTCATAAAATCACTTCATGACTTATAAGATCATATTTAGTAATCATGGTGTCGTAAAAATCACACAATAAGTTATCAGAGGTTACGACCTGATACACTATTTACCAATAAGTAATTGCACACCTGTGATAGAAAAGAAAAAAAAATATTTATATTCAATAGTTGGTAGTGCCTCCAAGAGTCGCAATTAATGCCTCCGGAGCAGGATTTCCACAAGTTCTTGTATGACGGCTAGTGGTATTTTCTTCCACTCGGCTTGGTGAAGACATGAAAGTTCCGTCACCGATTTTGGATGATTGTCGCACCCCTTAATTCGGAAATCCAACTCGTCCCACAGATTCTTGAGAGGATTCAGGTCTGAGATTTGGGCAGGCCACTACATTCGGTTAATAACATTGTTACCATACCAATCCATGTTGGACATCGCGTCATGACAGCTGACGTTGACGTCCTGGAAGTAACATGGGTTCAACCCTTAAAACTGCCTCAACGTAAGAAAACCACTGTCATCCAAAATAGTGTATTAGGCGTCGGCGTTGAGCTTACCATGACTTGGGACCAAGAGGCCCAGTCCATACCAGGAGAAACGCCCCCAGACCACAATTCCACCTCTGCTGATCTTTATTGTGGGAGCAATGCATTCTGGCATGTGGCTTTCTTCAGGTAGACAGCAGTTCAGACCCTGCCATCCGATCAGTAGACCGTGAACTTTCATGCACCGCTCCAGAGAACCCGTTTCCACTGATGTACGGTCCACGTTTAACGTGCTTTGGTCCACATTAACCGAGCAGCGCGGTTGGAATTTGTGATCAAATGCTCATGGGCATTAGCCCGACCATAAAAACCAAGCAGATGGGCTCCTAGCAGATGGGCTGGTATTCATTGAAAAAACACTCCCGGATGTCTGTTGAAATTCCTGGAGCATGTGGCCTATCGGCTGGGTGCGGTCCTTCCGAATTTCTCTGGACAAACATCTCATCCGTCTCTATCTCCCAGTTTCGTGGGTCTGCTGATAATCCCTGCTCACCTTCCACTTCTGAATCCCGTAGGCCACTGTCGATTTTGGGTAATTCAGCTCGCTAAATATGTCCCCTAAGGATCGGTCATTTCTGGGATACTCGACGATTACACCTTTCTTGAAATCAGATAACTCCGCACTTTGTGGCATCTTGCATGCGACTAATGCCAACGTTGTTCCCTACACGATATTTGACGCCAAAGGCGTGACGTATATCAGGATCGCAGGTACCGTCATTTGCATGGGTGCCCAAATACTTATTGGTAGATAATGTATAACTGTCGGCTCTTTCATAGAACTTTTGGATTCGTGATAAGAATTCCAATACGTTAATTTATGAATTAACTATTGAAAGTGCTGATTTAGAATTTTATTACAATTCAAGGGTATATAATGCGCGAATAATGTGTTTAATTATATTTCATATAATGAACACATTATTCGCACGCATGTTTTTAAGATGATTTTTGCCGTTGCTCGTTTTTACTGGCATGTGCTTGTGTCGAAATAATTACTTCCAGGAAGAAATCTCAAAATTCTTAATTTTATAGGGAAGGAAAAATGAAGCTCGCCTTCTTTAGTTTTTTCTCACTTTAAGTTACTATACAACTACCGTAGACATACCTAAGTCCTTATTAAATTTGTAAAAACCAAAGCACAATTTTTCATGTCAAGGATCTGAATTCTTAGTATTTTACCTTATCCTTAATATGTACTCTTGTACGTAATAATAATAATAAATGAAACTACTATTTAAAATTACATGGACATATTATTATTATTTATGGGTTTGTTAGTTATACTGTGTAACACACCAAATCGGATTTCATTAAGCGAAAATGAGGACATGAAACACTACACGATGAAAGAATTTTATTTATTTTAGCTTGACACGTGTGTTTTATGACTACACGGTAAAAACAAGTACTTTATTACCTTTTTACACCCCTATTGATGACTGTCTAGTTACTATGGTTACAAGCAAAAAAGTCTATCAAACGAAAATAGAGGAGGCAGGCGTGACATTTAAACCCCGGCAATGAAATCAAATTCTTCTTTCCATTGAAAAAATATTAAGGAAATACAAATTGTTGTTTAACAATTCCGTGAACATTGCATTTACTGCATGCTTTTAAAAATAACGTTATTAACCACCCTCCCCACAAAAAATATATTAAAAAACAAAAAGGAGATATTTGTAACGAGTAATGATACTACAAAATCATGCTACATCATTATCAGGACAAGTTTTTAAAAGAATGGTTGCTTCATGCTTAGGACACAAACTAAGATGTTTCAGACGATGCAAAAAAAGTTTTCGGAACGACATGTTAATTTCGAACATTTTTTTTCTGCTTGGTAAACTTTCGAAAACGGCATTCAATATCATTGATTGAGCTTAAATGAAAGACTTTATGGCATTTAAATAATGCAAAGATATTTTAAACATGCAAAAACTATACAAGGTAATCTCCTTAAAAATCACTGTAAAGTGTTGAATGCTTTATTCGTCATTCATTATTTTTAAGACGATGAATCCTTTTAACTGAACTTCGTTCTCGCCTAGAGCGAAATAGTGAAATTTTGTTAGAGAATTTTAATATACACATTTTGAATGTCTGAGTTTCTGTGATTGTAGTTCAAATCACTAAAATAATTACTATATATATATATATATATATAAATATATATATTCTTTCTGGAAGGCAGACATGTGATTTATATAAAAAACGAGAAATTACAGTTTAGATACTTTATGATTAAACTGAATCGATCAAAATTTTTATCTAAACTATCTGAAAACAATTTTTTTCCATTTTTCAATGTAACATTTAGAAGTTCTCCCCCAGCTTGTTTCAGTAAATTTATTTTTTCTTCATCCTCAATGTGCGGTGAAAACTGCTTCACCCATACTGTCACACAGTTCCATTGAGCACCTTTTTTATTTTTTTTAAGTCAAATTTATGACTTTTTGGAGCGTTTAGTGCCATTGGCTGTTTATCTTTACGATAAGGCGATACTGTTTTTGCCGTTATTAAAAGAGTGACACTGTTAGAGAAAATTTCCAAATTTTTTGATTATTTCAGATAAATTTCTATTTTCTCTTTCTTATGTTCTTGTATATATTCATTCTTCAAATATTTGTTGATGATTTTTTATAATATTTAAGTTAAATATAGAACACGTAGAATAATTGGGATGTATTTTCGTGTTGCAAAACCATCTACTGAAAAATGTTTTAGCCTAAAGTTTACAATAGTAAAATTCAAATTTAGCACAAATAGAACGATTTGTACATGTTTCATACCTCACTTGTTATCAAACAATTTCACTCATTTCAATTTTGAGCTGGGCAATGGCAGAATGACTAGGGCTCTGATATTCCATATTAAAATCCTTTCGTTCGAGTCCCACTTTTGGCATGGAAGTTTGAAACCGTTTGGAATGTGCATTAAGCAGTAGGTCCCGTTTAATGAACCCTTCTGTAGCAAAAAAATTACCATGCGATTCTAAACCAACAACCACGTTTGTTATGAGTCATATCATTTACTTGTAACATGAAATATGTTTTTAACTTTAAATTTAATATAAGCTTTACCCATGTTAACTATTATGATCATTTTGTCGTAAATTATTTCTTCTAAGTGTTCTCTATTAAACTGCAATCTTAAAGATATGAAATTCGTGCAGATTAATAATTTCCGCGTCCAGGTTTTCCATAGCGTCTTACATCAAAGAAAACAGAGCAAATTATCCCAAACACATAAACCATGACCTTTCAGATGATTTCTATTCATTTGATTTAATATCAGACAATAGCAAAAAAAAATAATATCACTAGGTGAAATATATGCCTTTTAATATTCCTCTTTTCGTTAGCTGAATTGTTAAGTAATAAGAGAATTAGGAAAAGTGTGTCTCCACGAGATATCACTGTTGACAGATATTGAGCGTAACCATGGTTACATTGAGAAACGCCACTCCTTTTAGGGGCCGCTCTAAAAATAATTTAGGGCCGTCAATTTTACTTTTGAGTTTATTATATTCAGTGCTAATTCATATAACTTTTCCTCCAATTCGAAAACTGAAGGCTGTTTGCTGACTTTCTTATTGAATGTTAGCTTATATATTTACTTCTAAGCTTCTCTGATGCTAGAAAATAAATTAAAACTATTCTATCAAAGCAGTGTCCTTCCAACTACAGGCAAATATAATCTTTATTGTCTGGTTGGTATACATGCAGACATATATATATATATATATATATATATATATATGTGTGTGTGTGTGTGTGTGTTAGTTAGTTGATATATATTTTTTTCAAAAATATTTAGAAGCGATAAACTAAGAATATAAACTGAGACCAAAACTAGGTAATTATTCTCTGCGCTAAAGATAAAGCGAAATCTATAAATAGTTAAAAACTTAAAGTAGGAAAATATGTTAAATAAATCTTGTAAATGTTTTTAGTGATTTCATACAAGAAAGATGTATTTTATAAATCCTATCAATTTTAATTCGTTTTCGCCAAGAAAGATATTTTCCGCATAACATTATTTCTTGTCACCTTAACAATTTCAAATTTTATTGCTGAATTATTTGTTCTTCTATTTATCTTTTAAAATATTATAGGTTTATAAGTTTTGAAAATAAACACTATTTTTATGTGTGTACTTTACATCGCTGATAGTCTTTTCTCTGGATAAAAAAGTTATTTACAGGCTGTGATAAAACGGGTTGTGGTGTTGCATCAGGCAGGAAACATCTTACTGAAGTTGCGACTGACTTGGCAAATTCGATTTAAGTCCTTTTGATGCCAATGGGAGAAATATCTTGCAACAGCATTACTTCAGGACATTTTTTTCCGCATAGTCTCTTTGATACAATATTATTATTCATTAATTTGTCAGAAAGAAGTTTGAAATGGACATTCCAACAATTCTTCTAGTGACTGCAACGTTGTTTGTTATAATATCTTAAAGGAAACGTAACAGTTACATTTTGACATATTGCAATGTTTTCAATGTTGTAATATAGAAAGCGTGGATATAATGTTGCTCATGGAAATTCAAATACCGTTTCATCCAACATATAAAAGGATTTTATAAAGGTCAATTTTCCTAGTATGTCATTTTTCAGTATTAAATGCAAATTTCTGAACTTCCTAAGATTGATATGAAAAATAAGACAAAAATGCTTTTATAAGGATTTTAGCCTTTTTTTTAAGAATTATAAAACAAGTTCCCTAAGAATTATAAAACATTGTTTTTAAGTCGGCTTATTTTTGCATCAATTTTCACATATACAAATTGTGTGTAACAATATAGTGATTAAACACACCAGGGGAAACAAAATGTGGCCTACTTTCGAATTTATTTCAGCAATTAAGCAGTTATTAATAGGATGATAAGTAATGCGGAAGTTTCTTTTTTTGCTAAATACCCCCATGATATTTTTCTTCTTTCCGACATTATGTTAATTAAGAAAAAAATAGCTAAGAACAAGATAAAAATTATTGGATAATAATAATAAAAGAAAAAAACTTCTTCTAAAGATAACAATAATATCATAAGTTTTATTATAGGATGATTTTCTCACATGTTAGTTATGCAGGGGATCTAACTTTCTTATTTGTGCTAAAGAATATATTCTCTTTGTTATATTGAACACTGTCTTAGATAAATAAAACTGATACAGTTTGTGAATCTGATTATTATGCAACATGCACTCATTTTTCTCCATGCTTATGCGTGGTATAATTAAATTATACTGTTTATTATTAAAATTTTTTATGATTTAAAAAAATTATATGCATATACTCATTTGTTCATTCATACATTAATTACATGAATTGCCGTTTATTATGATATACATCATACAGCATTTAATGTTAATTTTTTCTGTAAATTATAAGAGAGAAAGTTTTCATACATAAATCCGAAAACCTTGCATATTAACCAAAGGGGAAAAAAACAGGTAAACATTTATAGTGGATTTATGAAATCAATCTTCTTTTCAGAAATCATTATTATGAATGATACTTTTTCTACATGTTCTCAAAATCTGTGCAAATACACTGAAGTGCCACTAAATTAGGGATAGCCAAGCCTATTAAATTGTGCAGCGCTGCTCATCATGTATGCGCAAGTGAGGGCGCTGTGGTAACTGCATATATAGCGCGTACTGTGGTTGTTCTGAATTAGTTGTTGGAATTGCTAGTATGGGTAAACTGCCTGATTTAGACGCCTTCGATCGCGGACAAATCGTAGATGCGCGACGCATGGGCCATTCAATTTCCGAAATCGTCAGACAGCTAGGATTTTCAAGGTCGACAGTGTCAAGAGTTTACAAAGAATACATGGATGGTGGAAAAAAAAACTAGCGATCGGTCAAACTGTAAAGGACAATTAGCCTTGACAGTGCGTGGTGAGAGACGGCTCAGGCGTATTGTACGTAGCCAGCGAAGCCAAACATTAGCTCAAATTACCACCCAGTTTAATGACGGTGCCAGTCGTACAGTCAGTAAACGGACTGTGCAACGCTCGCTTTATCGTATGGGTTTCGGGAGCCGTAGATCTACGAGAGTACCATTGCTCTATACTCGCCATCGGGCTGCACGTCTTGCCTGGGCAAGAGAGCACAGAGACTGGAGTGTAGAGGACTGGAAACGAGTAGCATGGAGTGATGAGTCTCGATTCCGACTACTTAACGCCGACGGGAGGCTGAGAATATGGCACCAGGCTCATGAAGCCATGGATCCTGCATGCCTGGCTGGAACTGTACAAGGGCATGGTGGCTCAATCATGGACTGAGGTGTTTTTTCGTGGCACAGTTTGGGATCTTTGGTGCGTGTACCAACCTCCCTCAATGCAATTCGGTACGTAGAGTTGCTGGGTGATCACCTCCATCCGTTTATGCTGTTCTGTTATCCGCACGGTGATGGAGTTTTCCCTCAAGACAACTGTACCTCTCACAAGTCCAGGTTGGCTACTGGCTGGTTGGATGCGCATTCCTCTGACTTTTATGTCATGAATTGGCCACCTAGAAGCCCAGACTTAAATCCTATTGAGCATCTTTGGGATGTTTTGGAATAAGGCGTGAAAGGCCATCACACAGCACCAAAGGACCTTACTGAATTATGGACAGCTTTAGCCAATATTTGGCAAGCCATTCCCGTGGAACGTTTCCAGAAACTCGTTGAATCTATGCCTTGTCGTGTGGCAGCCGTTATCAAGGCCAGAGGAGGCCCAACTCGTTACTAGGTAGGTATCCCTAATTCAGTGGCACTTCAGTGTATATCAAAATAATCTACATCGCCTATCAAGTGTTACTTGGACACCCGTCTCGACATTCAATTATACCAAAAAATAATAACATTGCCCTCACCTTGCAAGATATGACAGGGAATGACAGAAAACCAAAATCTTATAAATACAACATAACAACATCACTGTAACGTTGGAATAATTTCTCTCTTAAAATGTTGTTTTTCATTTACATCAATATTGTTTTCAGAAAAAGTAGCAATATATGACTCGACAACAGCTCTTGAATTTTAGAGATGGCATTTGCTTCCTTCTCCATACTGTTCGATATACTTTCAGTAAATCCTTGTCCTCTAAAAATACATAAGAGTGACTTAGAGATGTACAGTCAACATGATTTCTTATTAGTAGTACTCTGTCTCTCACTTTCCTCACTTCTGCATCCATATAATTGTGAAGTTTGTAAGTACGTATACAAGTATAGAATTAAGTGCAAAGACAAATTCAAAGGTGACAGTGAAAAAAAGTTAGATGTTATTTTAACGATTTCGGACATACTATTCAGCGCTATGTCTGCATTTATGTTCTCAGGCTTCTGAAAATTTATAACTTTTTCTAATTTTAGGCTATATATGCACACACATTTACAAAATCATATCCGATAGTAAAGAGGGGGAGAAAATGTGTTGTATACCTACCAAGACAGAACGCCGTCAATCTGACGGCAATATAGAAAACAGGTAGAAATCGTAGAGAACAGTGTAGAATGTATAGAGTAGAATGCAGGGTAGAATGTATAGAGAACAGGTAGATCGGTCGGTCGGGAGCTTGATTGACTTGTATTTCGTTTCGGGCTGTAAGCCTGGAATGAGTTGGACTATGCATCTACCTGTGGTTCACATGGGCATCACGTTTTTGTATTTTTTAATCATTAGTAAGTAGATAGCCCATGTTGAAAATCCAGATTAAATACACAGGAGGTTGATTTACCTTGTATTGCTTGTATGTGTTAGTAAATTGATTTTTTTTGTTCATGCAATAGAAAGGTATATGATTTTGGTATTTTGGTATGTGTATTTAAGTGTTTATTAGTATTATTTTTGTTTCTTATCAGTGAATGAATATTGATTTATGGAATTTAAGTGTTTTTATTGAAAATGTCATCCCGTACAAAATAAATGCACTGAACGCAAATTTAATGGGTAAATAAATTTTCAAAATTTTGGTTATGTGCTTTGTTAAATTTTGGTTGCAACTTGAGTGTTAAAGGTGGTGCTGGCTATGTGTTTTTGTTTCAACTCCTCTGTATGCCGGTGCACAAACTGTGCTGTTTGCCGGTGCACAAACTGTGCTATTGGTGGTGTAGGTGTGATCAACGGACAAACTTTTTCATCTGCGAAGAAAAAGTTTCCTGGAGCGTGGAGGAGCTGTAGCATACTGGAAATGGTCTAAATTTTTCCCGAGACCCCACAACTGCTGAAACACAGCTGCGTGTTTTTCAAAGAATGTGTTGTTCGGTTCCACCAGTTCGGAACACGTGGGGGGATTAAAAGCCGTTTCCCTCACAGACAAGCCACTAAAGCTGTCAACTTAACGTTTCGAAATGTAATAAAGTTCGGCGTCTCAAGAAGAACTGTCAGCCGATAATCTGGCGGCTCCTCCACCCCTTCTGCAAAATCCAGACATTGAAGGAGAGCGGCGTAGAACATCGACCCGGGTGGTTGTACTTTTGCTAGGCTCCTGTGTTTTCGGGCCGAAATGGGCCCTGGAGCGCGTACTGTAAATCTGCACGTGAATTACGTAAATATGTCGAAAATGTCTACTGTTTAATTTTGTTCTTGTTATTAAATTGTTAAATTTTGTTTTAAAAATTTGGCCTTCGTTTTGTAAATTAGAACTCTGTCTTTCTTTGGTATGGATCAATAGTAGTGAAAATTGTTAAAATTGCCTCAGAGAGTAATCAGCCTTGTCGTGATGCCACAACGGTAAACCATACCAGATTGTCAGCTCGGCACACCTGCATAAAAATATATCTAAATACATACAAATTTATTTGGGTATAATATTATATTGGTATGAAATCGTTCAAATATTAAGGAATTTAATCATTTAAAAAACACTAAATATTTTAAATTCTTGATTTTATTTTTAACCTTTATAGTCTTTTTAAGGCTTTTAGACTTTTTTGTAAGAAATAAATTTCCATCTTTCTAGTGTTAATATTAGTAATAATCGATGCAACAAATCATTATTTTCCTAAAATGCTTTACTGTTTAATTTATCATCCTTAGAATTTGACTTGAAATTCATGTCACTTATAAACTAAAAAGTGTCTACATGTGGACTTACGATCTTTGATAAATTATACACATACCGACCTTTCATATTTGATTGACATAATTTACACATGATGTAAAATCAATGAATCTTGCGTACAATTTTCATGTACTTCTGTGTGAGGGTGTTCCTTTGCTATGAATGAATATATTTATTTATGCTGTGATAATATTTCATGCTTTAAAATACCGAAATAGTTAAATATCCATTAGCGCATATAAATCTTACTATGCTATACAAATGATGCTGGATTTGCCGCGGAAGCGGATTCTGTTGTGATAGAATCCGATGCAGCCTATCTACACATCAGTTTATCGTATCATTAATCGCTCTTGTGACTTCATCAGCTCCCGTTCTGTTCATTATTTACTGGTTCTGAGATAGTTTCGGCTTAGACTGATATTGGGCTAACTATAGACATTGATGTAGGGAATCATTTATCTGAACTTAAACCTAGAGTAATTTAGATAGCTATATATTTCAACAATAATTTCATCTTATAAGTTTAGAAAAAGAAAATCGAATCAGACTAGGGGAATTTTCGTGAACTTTATTCGTCTACTTTTATTAATCTGAATCTTTGAAATTAAAAGTGTGAATGACTTTATTGTCTTGGAATATTGTTCGCAATTATATTCGGTTTCGAAACTGAAAGCATAATTTTTATCATTTTATGATGCATTTCCTTGCTCACGATATGATTAATACTTTTACCTTTTTTGCTGTTGTTTAGAACAATTAGTAATGTAATAGCTTAAAACGGCAATATTGGACTGAGGTTTTCATAAAATAGTATTCAATAGGCAAATATAACATGCATACACACATGTGTATATATATATATATATATATATATATATATATATATATATATATATATATATATATATATATATATATATATATATATATATATATATATATCACATGAAGCTACAGAAGGAGGAGTAGCTCTGTATTAAAAAAGTGTCTCCCATTTGGTCGCCAAATCTAGGTGGCGCGCGCGCGTTTATTTGCACCACTATAACATGGAATCCATACACATTAATATGGATTTTTCGCATTTAAAAAAAATAACATTTTTTAGTGCATTTTTAATATGAATTTATTTATTGAACTTAACAATTGTTTACCTTCATTCAAAATGTTTATTTGATTTGCTTTTTTTGCTAAACTTCATTAAAATTCTTAAGGGTAAGATGACCTTTGCATGAGCAAAAATACACTGATTTTACTACGGAGCTTAATGTGTTGAGAATCAGTGAATTTGTAATTAATTTAAACTAATTTTTAAGGGTGAATTGTACAAAGTTTTATCTATTAGAAACAAAAACAGAATTGTTGGGAGATTATTAGAAATTATTTTATGAAAAAAGTGTTTTATGAATAGTGAATCTTAGATGAATGCATTAGGTAGATTTTTTTTAAACTATAAGAGATATATATTAAATTATTAGTATATATTTTATCCATAGTCCATATATTTTATCCACAATCTACACCTAAAATTGTTACCATATTTCACATAAAAATATTTTTTGAGGCAAATGTATTGTAATATACAAAAAAAAAAAAAAAAAAAAAAAAAAAAAAAAAAAAAATTCTGCAAGAAAATTAGTAATATGTACTTACCTAAATTTAGGTAGAAATTGTATAAAGATGCAAGATATACATGTATACTAAAAATTTTAGCAATTTATGACGATTAGTTTTGAAGAAATAGTGCGCACAAGTTTCAAAATAACAGTTTTCAGAAAAGGCAATTTAAATTTTCTATAAATTATTTTACAATTAGCTTTATACATTTGGCCCTAAAATCGGTTGTCATTGTAGTATCGACTGTAGATTCATTATATTCCATTCTTCAAAATTAAATGATAATAAAATATTAAGTTTTTTTGAAGGTGTTAATTTGATCTCCCTCCTTAAAGGAAATTAGTAAATAATGATCTATTATTTTCAAGAGCGAGCTAGTTACATATAAAAGCACCCACTAGCTGCAGCTACAGAGTATGCAATATCCAAACATGAGTTGACGAACATCTGACACATGAAGAGTCATACGTCATTATATAAACATTTACAGAATAATTTTGTATTAGTTCCAGAATAAATGAGTTTAGAATTTCGCAATAAAGGAACAATTAAAGAAATGAAATTACAGAAAAAAAAATGTGAAAAAAAATATCTGAATGAAGGTAAATTTTTAATTAAAAATATGAAAAAAATTAAAACCTAATACTTTAATATATATGTAAGTATCGCACATCTTTTGTTGATTAAGTGGTTTCCTTTAGAGCAATAATTTCATTAATTATTTACATTTGTTTACGTACAACAGAGCTTTGTGAACACCTTTTTTTCTGAAATATAGGGATTATTGAAAAATAAAACATGCTTATTTCTGGCAGAATTTAAGCTGTCTTAACTTTGTGATCACTTAAAACACAACCGCTGTATTTTTTCTCTGACTATTATACAGCTTATATTAAAACAAGACATTAATAATGTTCTTACCTAAGGAGCAGAAAACAAATTAGGATTTCTCTGTACAGTTTCTTTGTTTCTTTTTATGGCTGATTGATAGCCACTAGAACAACCAGGTGCAAAACTTGTTGGCCTATCTGTGCACAGAATAAATTTAAAAACAATTTTCAAAAACACGCGATAATGCAATGCAATATCGGCGCAATTAGAACATGTCGCGCCATCTGCCGGTGAACGACCATAATCAGTCCATTTTTCGAGGAATTCCCCATTGAAGCTTACGCTCTTTCTTATAGATTCATGATATATATATGTGCATATATATATATATATATATATATATATATATATATATATATATATATATATATGTAGTCATCTTTTTACCAAAAAAAAAATCTCTACTTTTGGGGAGTAATATAAACAAAGCTGTGAACTACAGATAAATGTAAAAGGCGTTTTTCTCATAGCTTACATTCACGTATTCAAAAATGTTATTAGAGGATATTAATTTCTTATTTACTACTAGACAGAGTTTTAGGAACATGTAAAGGATAAATTTCATATAATTCCATACAGTTTTACACCCATGACAAAAAATTGTGTAGAACTTTAATCTGGCTGCCATATGAAAAAACAAACAAATATAATAATATGAATATTTGGAAAGTATAATATTTGATTAATCCAACTTTTTTTTATCTAATTATTACTATTCCCGACAATTTTAAATCATACAAAGAATATTTTGATAGAGTTCTCTTCTCTTACTTAACCTTTTTTTAAAAATTCGTATTAAAATAGTGTTTTTCCGTTCGAATAGTTCATGTCCAGGCACAATATTTTTATTTTATTTTAGCTGAAACTACACCATTTTTTTGATGTCTTATCTTTTTTAAAGGGAGTGCATTTCGCGGAATATTATTCACTTTTTTAATTGCTATTTTTCTGCCAAATTCTCAAAGACAAATATGTTTGTATATTCTCTTTGGAAGTGTACTTGTAACTTTTGTTTGAGTTTCATCATTAGTGCTCTTGCAAGTTTTCTCTATTTGCATATAAGGTTGGTTGTATGTAAATGTCATAGGGACATGACAGTAGTGTTACGGCCAGGGACAGGGGCATGGAAAGAAATACAAAATAAAATAAAATAATTGTTAAAGGCAATAAAGAAACAGGGCAATAAAAGAGAAGGGAAGAAAGCCATAGACCGGAACGAAAATTAGAGATAATGTTCGTAGCAATAAATAGAAGTGGAAGAGAGTGAAAATAAAAGAAAATTTATGATGGCTATAAAGCGGCCCACCCAACTTGAATCCAAAGCATGGGAAAAAGTTAAAATTTTGGGAGAATTTATAAATCCCGCCCTCGACGCGCATTGGTAAAAGGGGATTGAGGAGTGGCAGCACGGACGAATGGCGATGGCATGATAATTTCCAGATAACCAATGGAAATTATAAGAGGCGGAGACATTAGTAAGAAAAGATATGAAATAAAAAATAGTGTAAAGTTTAGAGACAGAAGTTGTCGAGCGCCCAGTGTCCCATGCCGAGTGTCTGCGATAAACGACGGAGCCGTGTGCGGGTGCAGTAAAGTTTAGAGAGACGGAAGTTGTCGAGCGCCCAGTGTCCCATGCCGAGTGTCTGCGATAAACGACGGAGCCGTGTGCGGGTGCAGTAAAGTTCAGAGAGATAGAAGTTGTCGAGCGCCCAGTGTCCCATGCCGAGTGTCTGCGATAAACGACGGAGCCGTGTTTGAATGAAGTAAAGTTTAGAGAAGTCATCATTACGAGTGCCAGCTGCCCAGAGGGATTCAACCGTCATTTTCTGAGGTACCGACTTTGCGTTCCCCTTTTATATTGTATCATTGCTTCTCAGTGTATAGCCATAATGATTAAGATAGAGCGCGATGAATATAGTTTTTTTGAATATAAGATGTTGAGTAATAGACAGATAATTCGTACCAACAATTTAATATAATGTTTTGCATATATATAAAGAATTAATTTCGTAGGAATGAAGTTATTGCGGTAATAATGTGTAAATGCCTGAGGAAATATTGAGTAATTTTGGATTGTATTATTTATGTTTGTTAATATTCAATAAATTGATTTGTCAATATAACCAGAGTTAATTTCCATTATTTGGGAAGCACATCAATGTACTAGCCACAATCATGAACATAATTTCAATCATAATTTCATTTAAAATAATATAAACAAATTAAAATTACGGTTACAGTAAAGCAATGCGGTCATTTTTTGCTAAACGAGGGCTTATTAGACCGGGACCTACTGCTGAAAACCGATTCCGAACTACTACAAACATCCATGTGGGATACGAATCGACAGAGTCTTGTACCGAATGACAGGTTTTCTTGTGAGAAGCATTTCTAGAAAACTATGTAATACTGATATCGGTGATTCAGTTTTCTTTCCATACTTTCCTAATTGGTAGACGATTTTTTATCAGTACAGGCACCCAGGACATTTTCGAAACAGGTCATTTTCGACCAGGTCATACCCTCGGTCATTTCCGAAAAATTCGGGCCCGTTCTAACGTGATCCTGTGCTCTGTTCCCCCATGATTTATACTAAAATAGTACAATTGCAAGCGTCTTAAGAGTTTGCGTTCTGCTTTTTCCTAAGCGTTTTGCTTGAAATTAGTAGCCTTTTTGTAGACTTTACCTTTTTGTTATTGTTCAGTCTTCATAACAGACTGAAAAATGTTTGTAATTTGTATTCTAATTGTGTTTTTGGTCAATAGATGGTATCACTATGTAACTTTTTTTTTTACTTCAAGCTAAAATGTTTTTTTATTCTGTTGTTGCACATTTAGTTCTGAGTAATGGCAAGAAAATGGCTAAGTAATGTTTAACCTGTTGTGGTGTTCATTCTATTCTAAGCAATGTCATGCAAGAATGCAAAAATCGCTATTCTTTTTTTTTTCTTTTTTTTCTTTATTCTTTTTTTTTTGTTGTTAAAGATTCTGTGAGAGTTTATTGTTCAAGCTGTTGACATTTTGAATTCATTTATTCCTTTTTTAAAGCCTAATTTTGAAGGGTTATTCAGTATGTCATGGATTCAACAGTTATGTGTTAAAAAGCAATATTAAATGCATTTTAAAAATATATGCATGGAACTAAATTTTTTAGTGTTGACTTATTAATCAAGTATTATTCAGATTATGTTAAAGGCAAGCCATTCCAGCATTACCTTTATTAAAAGAAGTAAGAAGATTGATTAGTTGCATATAAACAAGAACATTAAATATTTTTGTTAATGAATTCTTTTACAGTCCACTAAGATATAAAATTATATGAATTAAATAACTGACCCCTTAGATATTGTAATTTTCTTTAACCGATAAATTTTCCGAAACAAATCATCTTGTTAAGAGATACCCGAACCTTTGAACTGGACTAGTAAGGCAAATATCACCACACACTGGAAAGTCTTATAAATCTAAAAAATGAATGAGAATAATTTACGTGATTTAAACATACGTAAAGATACTATTGTAAAATTGCATTGGATACCAATATGGAGAATTTTAAGAACAGTTATCCCTTCACGTGCATCCACACTGCCGTTGGGATAGTCGGTCTCGAGATAGTTATCTCTGCGAGACGAAAGAGCTTTAAATTATAAGAAAGGATCAGAACTTTAAAGAGTTATTATTTCAAAATTTAACTGCTGGCGAATTAAAAAACCTCTCTTCATCCTGCTATAATAAACAATAGAAATTATATCTAACCTTACTAAAAATTTTGAAAAAAAGATTCATAATGCCAATGTATTTAATTTGGATTTTAGTATTTAGTTTAACATCTTTGCCTAGAGTATCTTCTTAAATTAATTTAATTTGGGACATTTTTATATGTTACTTCAAACTACGAATGCCTCGTATATGACTATTGCCATTGCGTTTAATTTAATAAATACACATTCTTTCCTGGAATTATTTACAAAGCAAATGATGATAAAGTACACAGTTGGGTTCCAAAGCCTTTCAAAATTAAATACAAAACATTATAGTCTAATACTTGGACCTCAATACCACTTATTTTGATTTAAGTTTATAAACAAATTCCAAAATGTGTTTAACTTTAAAATTATTTTCCTTCATAGATTCTTCGTCGTTAAAATAATAGGAAATTCGAATAACCTGCTTAATGGAACATGATTGTGCATGCAAGTTACTGTAGGCTGATCGATTACATAATAGACTGACAAATATATATGATCGTACAAAGACATAGATTACAATGCCACACAGTTTGAAATGGTGCTGTTAGTCTACTCTATATGATTGAATTTAGGACATTATTCTCCTCAGCTGTATATTAGACTTCGATATGTAATGTTTGCTAACTGTGTAAATAAGGGTTTATACCATAATGTCAAATCCCAAGACAGCACGTAAAATTTTCACCCCAGTATCTCACACAATGTATACATTTCATTATTTATTATTTCCAAGCAATACTCTTTGTTTCTATACATACGCTAAATTTCTGCCATGTTTTATTCACTAAACAAAATGCTCTAAAATTCTTATTTAAATCCAAAATATTGCAAGTGATACTGGTAATATGATTTATCAAAGAGTGTTGCATACACTTAAAAAATCATGAAATCCCAGAATTTTATATTTAGTGCTTGCTTTGATATAAATGTTCTAAAGATTAAAAACACTCTGAATATAATTTAACACTTTTTATATTGATAAGGATTTGATTTTAAAATTTTTATGGTGCATCGTACACTTTGATAAATCATATCATCAATACCACTTGCAATATTCTGGCTTTAGATAAGAATTGTGGAGTGATTTCTCCAGTGAATATGGAACTGGTCGAGGTCAGTTCGAATCCTGAATAATACGATTAAATATATTCGTGTCTTGGCAGGATATGGGCACCTTTAAATCTGTAGACCAGAAAACCTTTCTGTGAGGTCAGAGACAGTGGTGAAGTTACGATCCCCCAGATGTCGCCCGTAGGAGGGGGAGGGGGGCTCGATGAAAATTGAAGTCGTACTAGGTAGTGGTTTTAATTCACTTTTACTGTACCCCCATTGAAAGAAACCAAAGATTCTCGAGGTTAAAGTGCGAATTTCTTTACAGACAAGTGCCCGCAATGGCAAACAACAACAATATATTATGTGCTTGTGTATATTCTTCCCTAAAATCAAAATATCCATAGATTTCACCTGTAATGTGTTTTCCTTTATACTATCCAAACCAGATGTTTTATGTTAGATCTTATTTCAAGTCAACCACAAAATAACTTAAAATAGGGCAAAATAGAGTCCATAAATATGCGCTTCTAAAAGACCGCGAATCAAGCGAAACGTAATGTCCCAAATAAGAAATCAGTTTAGCTAAGTCTTCTAGTTGATTCACAAGTCGAAAAAAGGACTTTATACAGAGTACATTAGTCTGTTCATAAACGTACGTTCATATGCTAAATGAACCAAGTTCTTATGAATAAAATCACAGACCCAGCCTTATACAGTATAGTGGTATTTTTCATTTTAGTCATACTAATTAGGAGAATACCAGTTTGAAGTTTCTACTAAGTACACAATTTTTAAGCATGTCGTCACATTAAAAACTCTTTGAGTTAGTTTGATTCACATGAAGGTAAGAACTTTCGTTTTTGCTCAGTTACAGGGCTTTGGTTTCTATAATTTTCAGTATTACAATATAATGGAAAAAAAAATATATATATATATCCTCATCATTGGTACCTTTTACAAGTTTCGTTTGGTGAAATAGTAAATATTCTTGTAACTTCTTCTGTGTTCTGTAATTTAGTACATTTACTTTCCTATTAAATTCAATACGCTTCTAAATATGTATTGTTCTCATAGAGTCTTTTGTTAAAATGAACTTGAAAAGTAGACCAAATACCTTAACCGCGAGATACCTAATATTGTGGATTCTATAAAACTAGAAAATAACCGATTCTTTTAGCTCTATAGGAATAACTGCTATGTTTTTAAAATGTAGATAAGTAAGAACTTACATAAAATTTAAGTCTATAAGCTCTATTTTAAAACATTTTCAGGAAGACAAATATTTTATTTCTATCAAAAAATATTTTAATACCTGACATTTTATTATCCAAGTTACATGAAAAATTCTTTCATCTAAATTACGCAAAAAATATCTTTTTTTTATATTTTTAAACTTCATTTTGACAGGTAAATTTAAAGGGATTCCAAAATGACTTTTACGAAAAGACTGTCATTACCCTAAGTACAGTTTAGCGTGTTCTAAAAAATCGTAAGATCAATATTTTGAGCACATTTTAGAGATGTTTTCGTCATTTAATAAACTTTCCAGTCCGTTAATATCTTAGAAGAAAGTTATTTTCAATCTCTCGAAAGATTCTATGTAAATAGTTAAGAAAATATGCTTAAACTCAAGAGGTTTCTATACATCAAAGAATTATTTTAATTTGTTTACTAAAAAAACTCATTGCTAAAAGGATTTTTGAAATGCACTTCGACATGCTTCGTATTTTATGTCACGATAAGTATAATCACTATGATATTTTTAACAAGTAATTCAACCAAACAGACATTTGTTTACAACACTAGTTCTTAACCGGTGATTTGGAAGAACTCAAAAAATGGTCCACAAGTCATCAATGACAAAAAGAAACAGATTTCATCATTTCAAAACAAACGCAAATTTAACAATTTTATAAAACTGAGGATACTTTTTGTATTTCTTTTAAGTCTTACCTGAGGATAATTTTTGTAATTTTAAAACTTTTCTGTATTTCTTCCCTATCCTTACGTTTTAAGTGCAAACAAAAATCTCAGTTCAGATTAAAAATCCCTGATATATTTTCTGTGTCTCGGTGTCGCAACAATTTTACAGCTCGTAACGCAAATGCACTCTCAAAAATCTCATTAATTTTTAAGTTATCACAGGCCTTTTTGGTTTTCTCTTAAGTTCACTTTTAGTTTAAATTTGTTGTTGTCATTAAGTTTCTTTGTCACTTTTTATTAAAATTGTTTATTCAGAAAATTGAACCCACTTTTACCTCTAACAAATTCTTCTGGGAGGAGGTTCATGACGATTTTCTTTTATTAGAGAAGTAGTACCTGATCAGTAAAATGTTAAAAACACTGATTTGCAGCCTCCCCTCTTCGTTTATTATACTGGGTGCAGCAGAATGGATTCATTTCAAAAATTACTAAATAACTAACAAAACAGTTTTTATTTAAAATCTTTATATTTCCGAAAAGTACTAACAATCTAGTTTTTTACCATGTTTTTATCAACTTGCTTTCTTGTTTGTGTGTGTGTGTGTGTTTGTCCAGTACAAATCTTGCAATCGATTTTTAACTAACTTCCCAACTAGCTAGTCACTTGAAAATTTTAGAATAGCTCAGAACACGATGACAATGCATTTTTTAAATACTTTTAGCCATCTTTAAGCAGAATTAAATTAATTTTCAGCTATTTTCAGTTAATTTTGTTTTGTAGACTGGTGCAGCCATCTATTGGCCGGAACGGGAACGAAAAGATATATCCAATTAACTTCATTTACTTTCAAGTTGATGGGATAATTCATCAAAAATATTTTTAAAAAGTATTTATTAATACATAGAATTGTCAAGTTTATATGATTCAACAGAAAATTTAAAAACATGGTATATAAAATGTTCTTTTTATCTTGCAATTCATTTTTACTACGTTTTGAAAATAACATCACTCAGGTGGCGCCTGTTTTTTGAAATGTACTGCCGAATACGTTTCCTGAGGTTTTCCATCACTATGTTGATAATCTCTGGGGAAAAAAGGCAGCTTCCTCACGAATAGTGGATATATGGACTTGTTGCACATTATAGTATTCAAATGTCCCGAGGATGACAATTTGTTTTCCCAGTCAATGTAAACTGTTTTGCTCTGACGTTTGAAATCCATCGTAGGATTGTTTTTCGATCAGGAACAGCAATATTTGAATAGGGTCCGAAATGCCGCCTGTATCGGGGTTACAAAACCATTGTTTTTAAACATTGCTTCGAAATAACGAAACCGCGATGTTCACCGAACCAACTCATGGTGTCTGCTGATAACTAGAAAAACATCCCCAACTGTTATCATTTCCTGAGCCACCCTACCACCCTCACTCCCTTTACAGAAAGTGAGTCCATTCTGCAGTACCCCGTATAAACTTAAAAAATATCATTTCAGATAGATATTTACTCCTTCGTCTCTCAAAACATTATTTGCTACCATAGCAAGTTAATTATCCATTGCTTCCCTTTATAGATTTTGCCAAACGTTGTAACAAACAGCGGATGAATGTTGATTTCCTTTTTATTTGTCTTTGCAATATTGCTTGCTATATTTTAAAATATTATGCATGATGTTTTCTCTTTGTAGTAAAAACATTCCTTCAATAATTAAAAAGTATGTGAAGTTAATACGCACGGAAAACTAAGTTTTGAATTAGTTCATCAAACTGTCCCAATTTATTGAATTTCCTCTTTGAAGATCACTAATTACATCCTGTGATATATTAATGCAGCGATGATTTTTCTAATTAACCAAATATGTTTAGAAAATTTATAATCCAATCATGTTGATTATATATCTTCAAAATTTGTGAGAAAGATTCCAAAAATTCACCTTCATGCATCTTGATGGTGACAGTAATTGCACGTATCCATCGAGAAAGCAGAAGAATTTCATGACTTATAAACATCTTCACGGCGAAAATTACGAATTTAGCTTCGGATTGTCTGACGCCCCAAAATGGCTAACTTGATTTAATAGTGATATTTAAATAAATGTAGAATACTATTATCATTTGAATCAAAAGTCATTTTTCTTAAATGTAATTAGCTTTCAAACTTCATAAAATTGCCCTTATAATTTCGAACATTTGGTAGTAGTTATAAATTGTATACATTCAAGTAAAACAAATGAGTCCGTTGCTAGTTATATATATATATATATATATATATATATATATATATATATATATACACTGCTGGCCACCCAAATTGCAACACCAAGAAAGACAAGAGATATCACAACAAAATTTATTTTGTAGATAACATATTGACCAAGTATCAAATGATTAAATTTATAGACTTCTGTGAAGTGTGGTTCCTGCCAAAATCAGTAGTCAGAGTAGCCGCCATTGTTGGAGATCACCGCTGCCACACGCCTCGGCATTGATTCAAAGAGACTTTGGATGAGTTCTTGGGGTACAGCAAACCAAGCAGCTTCCACACGTTGCCAAAGTTGGTCTGCTGTGGCAGCTGGGGATGGAATCTGGGTCAATCGTAGAGCAACCATGGACCACATGTTTTCTATCGGCGAAAGATCCGGAGAGCGAGGCGGCCAGGGAAGCAATTCAATCTGGCGATTGACGAAGAACCATTGGACAATGCGTGCCACGTGTGGTCGCGCATTACCCTGTTGAAATATGGCTGTGGGCAAGCCCTGAAGGTAAGGAAGAACAACTGGCTCCAACACCTCGGAGATGTAGCGCTGGCTGCTTAAAGTACCGGCAATGCGTACTAGAGGTGTGCGAGAATGATATCCAATACCGCCCCATACCATAATACCCGGTGCAGGACCAGTGTGGCGGTGCATAACGCAGCTGTTCAGCATCCTCTCTTCACGGTGTCTTCAGACTCGAATGCGACCATCGTGGTGTTGCAGACAGAAGCGTGACTCGTCAGTAAAGACAATTTCATTCCATTCTGCCGTCCACATCCTTCTGTCATCGCACCATTGGCGGCGGAGATGTCTGTGGTTCTGCGTCAAAGGTAGACAAAGCAATGGACGTCTTGCGGACAGACCACTCTGCTGTAAACGGCGTCGAATGGTACGCGCAGACACTGGATGATGCGTTACAGACTGCATGTGCTGTGCTATGGTTCGTGATGTGACTGAGCGATTCGTCACAGCCATGCGCAAAATTTGCCTGTCATCACGTGAAGTGGTGCGCTGAGGTGGATGCGATCGAACACGCCGGTCCGTCGTACCCTCCTGCATCCAACGATCACATATCCGCATTACAGTTGTTTGGTTTCGTCCAACACGACTACCGATTTCCCTGAAAGATAATCCACAATCTCGGTAGGCCACTATCCTTCCTCTGTCGAACTCGGATACTTGATCAAAAGATGATTGCTGTTTTCGACGAGGTATAATTGATCGTTTTTTTTGAAAAAACCACAAGAAAAACACAATTGCCGAACTTGAAATCGTCGAAATCTCCAAGTCTTAAATAGCGCTTTGAAGTGGCGCCACAGGCGCGCGTGATGTGCGTCTGCGCTGAAATTCTAATCATTTGCATATCTCACCTCCGCTAATGCATGTTGTAAATTTCATGTTATTTGCATGTTTCGTTCAGGGTGTTGCATTTACAGTGGCCAGCAGTGTATATATATATATACAAGTATGCATCTATTTTTGCTGACCATGAGAATTGTTTTTCCTCAGGATGATGGCATCTACCAGCAGGACAATGCGCCGTGTCATAAAGCTCGCAGTGTACGTGTGTGGTTCGAAGAGCACCAGGATGAGTTTACCGTACTCCCTTGGCCAGCAAATTCCCCGGACTTGAACCCAATCGAGAATCTGTTGGACCACCTCGATCGGGTTGTTCGCACGATGGATCTTCACCCGCGTAACCTAGCGCATCTTCAGGAACCTAATTGACTCTCTTCCTGCACGTCTCACATCGGTCCGCTCCGCAAAAGGTGGTTATTCTGGATTTTGACAGGTGGTCATATTAATGTGACTGGACTGTATATATATATATATATATATATATATATATATATATAGCATATAGATTGATGTATGTGTGTATGTTCCAGCATCATTCTGGAATGCCTGGAGCAATTTCAACCAAACTTGGTACACATATCACTTACAATCTGGAAAGAAACACTGGGAGGGTAAGACACCCCTAGCACCCATAGGGGGCAGGAAGGCATTGGGCACATGTAAAAATAATCCAAAATGACTGATATTAGTGTCGAATCCATAGTTTTCGGGGTCTCTCGAATAGAAGGTGATAAAAGGTGGAATATAGGTGACACTCCCGATGCAGTCTATGTGCAAGTTTAGCCTCCATCAGCATTGGGGGGAGGGGGAGGAGATATGTATGTATGTGTGTATGTGGATATGTTCCAGCATTACTTTGGAATGCCTGGAGATATTTCAACCAAACTTAGTACACATATCACTTACAATCTGGCAATAAACACTAGGGGGGGGGTTGTAAGACACCCTTAGCACCCATAGGGGTCAGGGGGCACATGTAAAAATAATCGAAAATGACTGATATTAGTGCCGAATCCATAGTTTTCGATGTCTCTGAGATTAATGGTGACACTCCCAATGCAGTCTATGTGCAAGTTCAGCATCCAATCAGAATTTGGGGGAGGGGGAAGAAAGAGTTAAAATAAAATGTCCAAAATACCGAGTGTAGTGACGAAACCATAGTTTTCAGGGTCGCTGAGACGAATAGTGACATTTCTGATGCCGTTTAAGTGCAAGTTCACCCTTCCCCCCATTAGCATAGGGAGGAGGGAGGAGGGAAGAAGTGGTGAATATAAAAAGTCCATAAAACCGAGAGTAGTGTCAAAACCATAGATTTCGTAGCCGCTAAGACGAATAGTGACATTTCTGATGCCGTTTAAGTGCAAGTTCAGCCCCCCCGCCTATTAGCATTGGGACGGAGGGGGAGGGGGAGGGGGAGGGAAAAGAGGTGAATATAAAATGTCCACAATACCGAGAGTAGTGCCAAAACCATAGTTTTAGGGGTCGCTGAGACGAATAGTGATATCTCTGATGCCGTTTAATAGCAAGTTAATGGGGAATGGGGAGGGAAGGAGGGGTGCATATAAAATATCCAAAATTACCGACAGTAGTGTTAAAACCATAGTTTTCGGGGTCGCTGAGACGAATAGTAACATTCCTGATGCCGTAAAAGTGCAAGTTCAGCACACCGCCCATTAGCATTGGGAGGGACGGGGAAGGGAAGAAGTGGTGAATTTAATATGTCCATAATACCGAGAGTAGTGACAAAAACATAGTCTTCGGGGTCGTTGAGACGAATAGTGACATCTCTGATGCTGTTTAAGTGCAAGTTCAGCCCCATCCTATTAGCATAGGGGGAGGGGGGGAAAGGGGTGAATATAAATACCCAAAATGTCCGAGAATAGTTTCGAATCCGTAGTTTTCAGGTTCTCTGCAATGAATAGGGACACATCCGATGACGTTTAAATGCAAGTTAAGTCTCCTACCACCATTCGGGGGAGGGGGAGAAGGGGTAAAAATAAAATGTCCAAAATGACAGAGAGTAATGTCAAATCAATAGCTTTAATGGTCACAGAGATGAATAGTGATACTCCCGATGCTATTTAAGTGCAAGTCCATCCCATATAAGCATGGGGTAGGGTAGAAGGGGGAATAAAAAATATCCATAATGACCGAGAGTAGTGTCGAATCCATAATTTTCGATGTCGCTGAGATGAATAGGGACACTACCGATGCCATTTAAGTGAGAGTGCAGCCCCACCTTAAGCATTGTTGGGTGAGGTGGGGGTAAGAAAGTGTGAATATAAAATGTCAAAAATGAGCGTGCAAAGTGTTGAATCCATAGTTTTCGGGTTCTCCGCGACGAATAGGGTTACACCCGATACCGTTTAAATGCAATTTCAGCCTCCCAACACCATTGGAGTGGAGAAGGGGTATAAATAAAATGTCCAAAATTACCGAGAGTAGGGTCGAATCCATACTTTTTGTGTCGCTGAGATGAATAGGTTCTTCCCAATGCCATTTAAGTGCAAGTACAGACTCCCATCACCAGTGGTGGGGGCGAGGGGGGGGGAAGAAGAGGTAAAAAAATTCCAAATGACCGAGATTAGTTTCGAATCCATAGTTTTTGGAATCACTGAGAGGAATATAGGAAACTAAATACACTTTTGGCCACCCAAATTGCAACACCAAGTTATTTGCATGTTTCCTTCAGGGTGTTGCATTTACAGTGGCCAGCAGTGTATATTGTTTACAAAGAAGTTTTCAGTTAAATTAATAATAGAGTGAATTTGTATTTCTTTTATCTTTTGCATACTGTACTTACTTTAAAATATCTGTAAATTAAATTACTTAGATTTTACACTATAGGTAGAATCCATTCCTTTTCCTGTGGATTAAAATAATTGGGATAAATAAATACCCGGGCAACGCCGGGCAAATAGCTAGTATATATATAAATATATATATATATATATATTTATTTATTTATTTATTTATTTATTTATTTATACATTACTACTGACATTGAGGCAGCATTGACCTGCTTCTTAAGTTTTCGGTTACATAGTAAATTCCTGTGGTTTAACTTAACGTGAATAAAAAGAAGGTCTCGATCATACCTTTAAGTTTCATTTTGTCTACAATCTAGAGGTTCAAGGAAAAGAACTTCAATCATCAAATGGAATTTTTTTTCAATAAATGCGAGTATGGTAAAGGAATTTTTTTTTTCTATGAGAAGCATATGGTGTGTCATCAGAATCTGAATTGATTAAGTTTATAGTTTTACAACAAAGCATACGTAGACAATTTTCACGGGAAATACGTTAGTGGACGTTTTACAAAAGAGTGTTGAGGTGAAAACGAAAGTTTAAAAGAGATCAAGGTTAAACTAATCACTTCTGTAGAGTAAGGATATACCATACTTAATTTTGAAGAAAATCTAATGATTATGAATTACATATAAAGAGTTATAAATAAAAAAAAATAATTACGAAATATTCAAATCGTGAATAAATTCGCTTTCAAGAAACAAGTTTTAGTAGTAGTATAATGTTAAATTAATTTTAACAATCCTTCTTAAGCTAATTAAAAGTTTACTGTGTGTGATATCCTCATATATTTATCATCATTAACCCAGCTAAATATATGAGACTTCCCAGAGGTTTATACGATTCCAGAAATTTTATACGTTTATGCTTTTTTTGAACGTCCGTTGTATTTGGATGTTTTTCGCAAGATACAGACATATGTACTCTTAGTTCCTCAGTACTATGCATATATGTCCATTATATATAGATCGGCGAGACGATATAGTGTGGTTGGTAATCGGTTATCGTTCCAAATCATAGAAATGCAATGGTACAATTAATACTAAAATCAAACAAACAATAACAAATTTAGTAAATACAAATAACACCAAAATCGAATGTATTTTGCTAAAACATCAATGCGCATTAATAATGGCTTATTTGAAATCAAGGAGTCAGTATTTTACAATTTAAACCAAATAAATTATTAAAAATTTTACGAAATTAATACGAAAAGAAATTTTGTCCATCAGAAAATGTATGCGTGTCTGTCAGGTTAATACACACTCATAGTGGGTATTTTTATTTACATGTGACCAGTATTCTTATCTAAAAAATCTTATTTTTTTTATTCATATTTGGAGACTGTTGTTACCTTTGTCCTTAATTATGTACCCGTATGAGAGATTTATTTATTTATTATTTACTATCTAGTATCTCAAACAAGGAAGCATAAATGAAATTTATCCATGCATCTTTCAGATTATACAACAAAATTTTTATAATAAGACTTTTTTAACAAACGTGAAAGGCGCTACATGAATAATAAGAGTTTCATTTTTGAAAGTAACTCCAATTATTTCGAAAAAGTTCATTTTTCTATTTATTAATCGAAAATAATATAACCTATTAACAGCTGCGTGTTATTTTTATAGGTGACGTATATGTAAATTGTTTTATCTAGAATTTATATGCTATACTATATAACGTGAACATCAAAAGAATACCTAAAATTTGAGTTTACATAAAGAAGAAATAGTGTATAAAGGAAGCTAACTTTACAGAAAATTCTGATTTTGTATCTAAACATGTTTTTTCCTAAAATTAGTGTAACTGTTAAATTCCTTCGAATTCCATCGAGAGAGATAGTAAAATGACAGTACTGAAAGACAGCCAGTTTCCTTTAAACATTAAATTTATGAGTGATGCAATATTTTTCATTCTGGCAGCATGTGAGAATGAATACAGTTTACCTGCTCTAATTACTTAACAACTTATTTCCTCTAAATGTTAAACTCGTTTAAATAATGAGTTGGAAAACTTCCAGCCAGAAATGAATGCTTCACTCTAGGGGGTACGCGGCATAATGGTTTCTGTGTTTGTTAAATTCCGCCAGTCGCAGTTAACAATGTCCGAATAAAAAATGTCATGACATAATATTTCGGTTTACCTAAAAAATGAGTTTGGAAAAGAGATAGATTCGAGTTTTTCGGATGTCTTAATTATATATTTGTTCTCAAAAATTATTTTATTTGTTCTTTAAAATTCATTTTCTGACAAAAAGTAATGTTTTAAATATCTATACTATACAATAGATACTATCAAAAACTTTCAGTGACAATGGATGAGCTGTCAAATTTAATAAAAATCCGCTCTTCACAAGCAGTTTTTGCCACTAGCATCATAAGTAAGTTAATCTCATTATTGAAAATAATTCATTTTTAATATACCATTAAATTCAATATAATAAATTTAAATACATTATCTTGCAATCAAGATTGAATCTGTTTCTTTCGGAACAAAAATGTATGGTTATTTAGAGGAATGTCATGGTATCTCTTTTAATGATTATCCATTTCCTACCATTAGGTTTTTTTCTTCTTCTTCTTTTCATACAAGTAATACAATCCCAACAAACACAAGACTGACGGCAACTTGACGGGCCGGTTCTGGAGGCGCCGGTAGAACGATAGGCTCGGGGAAAATGATCCGTATCGTTGCCGGGTGATTTACGAATGTCCGACGCGGACTCCCGTAAAGTGTACCCGTTTGAGGGCCGGTGATGGTTGGATAGGAATCGACGCGAAACCGCTCTCCCTGTAACGTCCCGGAATCGATAGTCCGATTCGTAACCACAAGTAACAGAAATCTGCATCAGAATTATGGATTTGAAAGGGAAGGCGAAGATTAGATTAAACAGACTTTTCATAAATATTTATTTCACTTTTGTGAAACTTCTTTTGCACGAAATATTCACATAATTTTCCTTGTATGAAAAGATTGAATTATATCAGAAGTATACGGCTGATATAATATAATCTTTCGGTTATACTATGTGATATATGCATAATATATATCAACTATATATTTAATTTGCTAAGCCGACTTTTTGGGCAGTCCGTGAGAGAAAACTACTGCATCAATTTACTTCATTTTGGTCTTAAACGAAAGATTGTAATCTGTAGATTTGTTAAATTTGGTTTTTGTGACAGCAATTTCCATTAATTAGCAATAATTTACAATTGATTTTTACGCATGCTCAGTGGCATGTTTAAATCTGTCTTTAGAAACTCACTGTTTCCGCGCACGCTCAGTGACATGTTTTAATGGTAAACACGTTTATTCCGAGAAGTCTCTCTAGACCTATCTCTGCCTTATTTATTTTTATGATAATTATATTTGTGAAATACAACAGTAAACCTCATGGAAACTGTTTATTTCATGCTGTTTAATTAGCGATAATTTACAATTTAAAAAGATTGCTTTCTGCACATGCTCAATGACATTTTTAAATCTGTCTTTAGATACTCACTAAGCGCGAAGCCGCTTAATCACAATTTGTTTCTGCGCATTATTATGATTTTCAACATTTGACAATGATGTGTTGAATATAATTTGTGTATTAGTACATTCATTTACTATCTAGCCGTCGTGTTTTGACAGACATCAACTATTGTTAGATTATATTAATTTATTTTTGGCTTTTATATAGAAATGAAATAAACATCCACTTACAAATGGATAATTTTTTTGATCAAGAGTTTATGCACAAGAGAGTAAAGAGTAGTACCTGCCTAAATTTGTTTTTCATTTTGATTAAGACGGACTTTTCGGCAGACTCTCTTGGATGCCAAAGCGGGTATCTATCTGGCGCTTCATTTCATACTCAGGTTCTCTGCGATTTACTTGGCAACCCTACCACCCGTTGCCGGGTGGTAGGGGGTAATCGTTAGGCTCTACATTTCGTTTTTTGGTAGACCGCTGGGTTACACTTATTTGGACTTCAAATTTTTCGGTGATGGTGTTGATAATTATTTCATGATTTAAATATTTCGTGACGCAGGAATTGGAGCCATTTTTTATTATAGAAACATGACCATTTTAGCTTATTTTCGGCACTTTTTTTTTCGCGGGGGGGGGGGGGTAAGTATATTGATTTTGTAATGAATAACATGACCGTTTTTATTTATCAGAAGATAGATATATTCATAGCATAAAGTAAAATACTTCGAGTGACAGTTCTCTTTTAAATGAAATTGCGTCCGAATGCATTTCAATAAATGTTTAACAGATTAAACACTAAAAACATATACATTTTTAAACCTCTATACAGTCATAATATTGTTATTAAAATATTGAGGTACATTGAATTTTATTCGTCATTTTTACAGTATTTATTCGCATACTTTATAGCTAGTGATGTATAGAACAATAAAGAATGAATCTAGGAAATGAAATAAAAATAATTGATGACTGAAAATAAATTTCATATAGCAGACCAACGTATATGTAAATGTAGGTACAAATACTTTATAAGTTTTAACACTCATTGATATGAACTGTATTCATATTTTTCGAATATGCTTTATAAAAACAAACTCCATCTCATCAGAGATAAAATTAGAAAGTGTGTGTTTGTATGTATGTAAATGTTGACAGTAATTTAGTAGCTTTTAATGTGCTAGTAAATACAGGGCAGTTTCTAGGGTAGCTGCGATACGTGTGCGAGAATAATTCCCCCACCCCCTCATACCGCATGGATTAATTGAAATTTCTCTGAAATATTTTTACCTTAAATGAAACAACAAATTGCAGAAAATATTATAAATTCAGTTAATTTTTTAATTTTATAACCTAACATAATAATTATTAATGTATTGATATAACAACTAAATGAATACGTTATATTAAATACATACAACACATATCTATTAATACATATACTTAATAAGTCAGTCAAAAAGATAATCTTTGCTTTCCTTGCTTTTTTTAATGCAAATTCTGTTATAATATCTGATCATCTATATCTTCCGAAATGTCCTGTTCGATGCTAATAATAGATAAGTCTGAAAGCCTTTCTTGTCCCATTGTAGACCTCAAATAATTTTTTATTATTTTAAGTTTTGAAAAGCTTCTTTCCCCGCTAGCCACAGTCACAGGCAATGTTAATAAAATTCGTATGGTAATCACTAAATTTGGACACAGATAGATGAGGTTGTTTGTAAATAGGTATTGAATCACATTTAACGCGTTCATTTCAAGGGAAATATAGAGGGCAATGTTGTCAGTTTCATCGCATAAATCTTCAGCTATAATATATTTTTCATTTTTAAATGGATCATGTAACATACTTTCCACATATTTACATTTTGTAGACCTATTTGATTTATCTGTTTCAAGGAAATCTGATATTGAAATAAATCCCCAAAAAATGCTCCCTAATTTCCATTTGCTTTGATTTATTACTTAATAGAACAAATCTTACTACAACAGTAAGTCGGTCTTGGTTGCTTAGATCAGGGGTGGAATCTAAAATAGTAGAATAATATTTACAAAATTTTAAGAGTGATATTATTTCATGTCTTATTTTTTGTTCCAAAAGGGAAATAGTTCATTTTGAATATGAACACCTACAGTGGCTCCAAAATGTGCTCGTACACTTACGATTTTCAATGAAATAAGGATCTATCCATTAATTAAAATGAATATTACAGAATGGGCATTTAATAATAAAATTTATAATCTATTCTGAACAAAACGATATGAAATATTTTGAAACATAGTAAAACTTTATTTTTAAAACACCAATAATCAAAAAGTAACAAAAACTATCTCACAAAAGTCATCGTACACTGAAATATTTTCGGATAAATTCATAACTAAAATTATCGCCTGGCGCTTTATTTTTATTTTTGAATTGTGGTGGCATTTAAAATATCATTTGGCTTTAATTTTTGCTTGCCTATTCCGTAATATTCTATTTATTATTTAAAAATGGCTTGCAAAGAAACAACAAACAGCATTGATCGAAAATTGATTATTTTTCATCATAGTTGTGGTAAATCAGTTCGGAATGTTGCTAAATTACTTAATTTATCCCATTATACTGTGCAGTATGTGATAAAACGCTTTAAAGAAGAAAATCGGATCAAAATCAAGATAAGAAAAGGTCGTCCGGCAAAGTTAACAAAACGTGATCAGAGATTTTTAATTAGAAAATTTGTGAAAAATCTACGTTTGAGTGCTGTAAAACTTTCTGCAGAATTTAATGAAACATTTTCTACTTCAATTTCACCTGAAACTGTTCGAAGAGTTCTCAGAGCTGCTGGATTATATGGGCGTTCTGCCCGTACAATTTTTTTTTGTGAGTGAGAAAAACAGAAAGCTCGGGCTTTCCTTCGCACTATCAATGATTAATAAGCCCCAAACCTATTGGAATAATGTCTTATTTGCCGATGAAAGCAAGTTTATCATTTTTGGTTCCGATGGGCGTATAATTGTATGGAGAAGAAAAAATGAGGAACTTAATCCTAAGAACTTAGTAGAAACAGTTAAGCATGGCGGTGGAGGTGTCCTTGTGTGGGAGTGCATGTCAACATCAGGACTAAGTAATTTGGTATTTATTGATGGCATAATGAATCGTTCTGTTTATATAAATATTTTAAGAGACAATTTAAAATTATCAGCCTAAAATTTGGGTATTTGAAATTTTTAATTTTTTTTTAATCAAGATAACGATCCTAAGCCCACGGCTCTCAACGTTCGCCTCTGGTGTCTCTATAATTGTCCACAAGTTTTGAAAACACCACCTCAATCGCCAGATTTAAACTCAATAGAACATTTTTGGAGAGAACTGGAGGTTCGAGTACGAAAACACGACATTTTTAAAAGAAAAAGCGAACTAAAAACAATTATGATGGAAGAATGGATGAACATTGATGCAGAAATTACAAAAGAACTAGTGCAATCTATTCCCAGACGTTTAAAAGCTGTTGTTGATGCTAAAGGATATCCTACTAAATATTAATTTAACGAAAAATTAAAATATTTTCTTATAAGTAGAGATTTTTTTACAAGTGTTCGATGACTGTTGTGGGATAAAGTTTTTGTTACTTTTTGATTACTGGTTTCTTAAAAATAAAGTTTTACTATGTTTTTAAAATATTTCATGTAGTTTTGTTAAGAATAGATTATACATCTAATTGTTAAATACGCATTCTGAAATATTCATTTTAATTAATGGATAGACCCCTATTTCATTGAAAATCGTAAGTGTACGAACACTTTTGGGAGCCACTGTAAATAATGAGGCATATGTGATGGATTTCTGCTGATTCTAGTGAGGTGCTCTGATATTTTAATGAAAAAATATCATCAAGTTTCCTTACCTGTGAAATATTTTTATTGGTCAGCAATCACAAAATCCAGCACAAAAATTAGAGACAAAAAGCTTTGTTTTTCAGTTGTTGAGGTGGACACGTTCAAAATTAATTTAGTGCAAATTATCCCGGGCCGTGATTTATAGGCTCAGGGCATAAAATAGTATTTTCCTGCAACCTGACAAAAACCGCCCTAACCGACGCTATTTGATGGGTTAAAACGTGTTAAAACAAAAACGAAAAATGTATTTCCCAACTGGTTGCTACGTGGAGTAGCGTTTTTAAAACCAATGTAGTTTTGTTTATTTCCAGTTATTCTTGTAAAATTCATTTTTAACTCTAAGTAGTTATCTAGCATAATGATAATATTTTTATATTCATTATTTTACTAATAAATTAGTTTTAATTTTTTTTTAACCGCGCATCCACCCCCCCCCCCCTCCTCTCGGCCAGCTGTGTTCTGCCCCTCGCTTGGGGTCGTAAAATTCCTTTGTGGACACTCCTTGCACGTGCAAGGACCGTTTTACTGAGAATGAGTGGGGGTACTTCTAAAAATAGACGGGAATGCTCTTTGGGCAGTAAAAATTGGCGATTTTGTTTTGGCGAAACATTTGGCGCACGCTATTTATGCCAATTATCTTCCTACACAGTTAATGTCTGCAGTTCGTACATGGTTCAAGATTTGTTACAACTCTGATGCTCGACTGTGTGGGATGTGGGATTTTTTTATTTCCAACATTTTTTTAATATACCGTCATTGGACAATGACCGAAAGGTATGTTTATATTTTGTACTTGTTATTTTAAGTAAATTTCGTAAATTTTCTCAAGATAAGAAAATTATAATATTTTCCATAGAGGAAATTTATTTCATTCTTCTCAAAGTTAAAAGTGAGGTGTAATATATATTTGAAAATCACGAATTACCCGATTATATAATCTTAATTTATATAATTTATTTGAAAATGATTTAAAATTAAAATTGAATGTAGTTCAATGTTTTATAAATTTTGTTCAGTCCTTTTTTCAGTCTTATCGTATTCAGCAATATAAGACTGTAGGATGACAGAATATTATTATTTTTATCACCAAAGAATAAACTTATCAAGACGTATTTGAAGATGTCTCAAAACAAAATATTTCTTGAACAGCTAAGCTTTAACAATGAACCATTGTTTGATATGCAAAACTATGAAATGTTTTCACTTGTCAACTACTAAAATAGTACTGAACAAAATTTATAAAACATTGAACTACATTCAATTTTAATTTTAAATCATTTTCAAATAAATTATAACAATTAAAGTTATATAATCAGGTAATTCCTGGTTTTCAAATATATAATACACCTCACTTTTAACTTTGAGAAGAATGAAATAAATTTCCTCTATGGAAAATATTATAATTTTCTTATCTCGAAAACATTTACGAACTTTACTTAAAATAACATGTACAAAATATAATTTTAAGGGATTATTCTGAACAAATATTTTAGGTTTTAGCAGAGATTAATATTTTCTATTACCTGAAAATACACGAGAAAAAGAGAAAAGTTAAAAATATTAATACTAGTTATACATGGAGAGCCAGAAAAAAATAGAAATAAAGTGTAAGGGTAGATATCAGATGTTATATATATCAAGTATTATATATATAACATCTGATATCTACAGATATATATCAGATATACATCATCTGATGTATATCAAATGTTATCATAAACACTGTTAAGTACTGTTATCATAAACAATCTCATTAATAAAAATAAAAAGCATGTGAAAGGAAGGGGTCTAAGAAAAACTTAGAAAATCTGTCGGAATTCCAATTATGGCCCAGCACTGGAAAGTAACCCTGATCGACGGCGCTTTGATGGTTTCGAGATGGGTATTTGACGGCCTGTCGACACGAATTATTGCTCCCGTAACCGGCCCGTCAGCCTCCGGCAATGGTACGGCTGTATGTCCACATCGACGGGAAGTTTGCGGTTCAATCAAGGTAAGCAGTCGGATGTACGATAGCTTCATTGTTACCGGAAGCGGCCCAGTACTCGACGGGGAAGTCGCGGGCGAGAGGACAAGCCCGTGACGGATCCGATACTGACCTAATGCGCCGGCCCGGCAATGGAGAAATCGGCTGGCCGGAATCATCCGGCCCCGGCCCGATGCCTCTGTGTTTGTTGGGATGTTACTTGTCTTTTTCCCAAAGTATCTTTTCAATACAGGACCAACCCATATTCTTTATCTTACACACACACACACACACACATGCAGATATATATACATATACATATATATATATATATATATATATATATATATATATATATATATTCCCCTAAATCACATTGCTCATTTGGGGTTTTTCTACTATTCGGTAATCTCGTAAAAGGAGTATATTCGATTAATCGGTTGATGAACCAGGGTAATCAGGTTTCAAAGTTGTTTAACATAAATGAAACCCTGAATTTTCCGCATATATTATATAATAGTATTCAACTATTTTGTCTATAAACTATATTATAATCCATATTTTTTCTTTTTTTGCCGATGGACTCGCATTACTGACGCATTTCAAAGATTATGACACCTCCAGGATTTGCATTTTCACTTAATCTTGCAGTTAACAAAACTTAAATCTTGCAGTTAACAAAAGTTAACTTTAATCTTCCTCAATTTACGTTTAAATTTTATTTTCACCAAGCAATATTTTTCGGTATCTGTTTCATAAAATAAACGCAATTCGTGATGTGCATTGGTATATCTATTTTAAGTATTCGATTTGAAATACTTGAAAATAAAAAAAAGTGTATAAGATTTCCTTTTTAACCATCTTTTTTTAAAGAGTGAAAGTACAATGGGTTAAAGATATAGTGTCGGATAAGAATTGGATAATCCTTTAAGCTCTCTGCTCGAAGGATTTATGTGGTTTTTCATCACTGCTCGTGTCCGGGAGATCGGAACACGGAGAAAGTGTTTTTTCGTAATGACTCGTTGTGAAGATTTAGAATCGATTTCAAATATCTTGATATTTTTTTTTCAATTTATAATCTAAAGCAAGGCTATATAAGCAAACTTTGTCAGGTTTATCAGGAGCTGTCTATCGAATTTTTGACGAACTACTGATGGACGACAACGAAGATTTGTCTTTTTGGTTTATTGGTAACATCTAACAATTGTAAAACATAAATAGAAAAATGTTTTCCCAGATAGGGATTCCAACGGTGGGTTACATGACCCTTTTTTACGAAGGAGAGGAGCGAACTGAGAAGCGAAAATTTCTCCCTCTCTACGGGCGTCGCAGCGCCCCCTCGATACAATTTTCTACACACCCCACAGTGAACAAAATGTTCACCTCTAATTACACAATATGTAGGGTATATAAACTGCTTAATAAAATGTCACTAACACTCAAAATGCAATACAATAATCAAATTTACATCAATACAAGAACAAATATTATTTTAAACTTACTAACAAAAAGAGACCTAAATTTAAGTACACAGTTCATCAAAACAAATTTAAAATTTTCATAATCTAAGAAAAGGTATTAAAGTATATACAAAACATTAATCATTTAATTCAAGAAGATATATAAGTTGTATGGGACGTTTATACTGGCCACTTGAAGTACGAACAAGACAAGATCTTACGTGTCCATCACGACCTACGAATACTTCATCGATGATACCTAAAAGACAAAGTAATTTAGATTTCGCTGACCCTTCCAATAAGACCACATCACCTTCTTTTAAATTATCTTTAGGAGAAGGAACTATAAAATTATGGGAATTTCTTAATTGAAGCAGATAATTTTCCTTCCATTTACGCCAAATTTGCTTCAAAAGCCTAGATTGGTACAATTTTCTGCGATTTAAATTTTCCTTTGTGGATAACTCATTGTTGAAAAGATCAGCAAAATGAACAGGATAACTATAATTTTGACCAGGAAACAAAAATTGAGCCGGAGTAAGAGACTGTGGCTCATTTAAATCATTACTTACGTAGGTAAGTGGCCGATTATTTAAAACACATTCGATTTCTGTGAGGATAGTCATCATTTCTTCAAAAGATAATAAAGCCTTGCCTAGGATCTTTTTCAAAGGATCCTTAACACTTTTCATGAGCCTCTCATAAAATCCACCCCACCATGGGGCACTAGGCACAATAAATTTCCATGTTACGCCGTTAACAGCAACAAAATCCTTCAAATTTTTGTCTACAATGATTTTTGAAAATTGTCCTAAAATGTCATTTGTGTGTTTGAATGTTTTAGCATTATCCTAAATTATGACTTCGCAACTTCCCCTTCAAGCCAGAAATCGCCTTAAAGACAAAATAAAACTTCTAGTTGACATGTCGGAAATGAGTTCAATATGAACTGCTCGTGTCACTCCACAGGTAAACAAAGCAATGTAGACCTTACGAATGTCCTTACCTGATTTCAGATAAACAGGTCCAGTGAAATCGACCCCTATAACTGAAAATAGCGGCCTTTCCAAAATCCTGTCCTTTGGCAGCTGAGCAGTTACCTGTCTCGCAGGTTTCAAAGTATACTTCCGACAAATCAAACATTTATTCAAAATTTTCCTTACCTCTTGCCTACCCTTCACAATCCAAAATTTTGTACGAATTTTTGCCAAAGTAGCTGACACCCCACCATGTAAAATTTTGCTATGTTCTCTAATAATCAATAATTCTACACATTTTGATTTAGGCAAAATAATAGGATGAATTTCATTCTCAGATAATTCACCTTGCTCCATCCTCCCCTTTAAACGAAGTATTCCATTATTGTCTAAGAATGGGGCTAAGCTAAAGATTTTCGATTCTGTGGGAACTGGCTGGCCAGTTTTCAAACAATGCAATTCCGAAGGATAGGCTAGAGATTGTTCGAATTTTATACAAGTATTTTCTGCAATTTCTAATTCAGTTGCAGTAAGTGGACCATTTTCATATTCTAAATATTTCAATTTCGCGATAAAACGTTTAGTGTCTATTTTACGAGATATAAATTTCACAAGTTTTGTGGTGGAAAAGTATATCATATCACTATCTGGATCCCAGGTCAAACCTAAGACCTTCGACGATAAGCCAGAACGAACAAAAGTGTCCGGCTGTTCGATTTGAATGTTGTTGGCTCTCCACAATTCACGAAGTTCGGATGAATTAGTTGTCCACTTTCTGAGTACCATTCCAGCGTCGCTGAATATTTTTATACTTTCTAATGACTAACTAATGAATAACTTTCTAATACTTTCTTTTTCAGAGCATCTGAAACCTCTTCTCTTCCTCCTATTAGATCGTCGACGTAGACACAATTCGAAAGTAGATTCGATGTAGCTGGCAGTTGTTCTTGGTATTTCTGAAAATGGTACTTCAGAGTGGCTGCAAGAAGGTATGGACTCGATGTTAGCCCAAAGAGAATCCGCGTGAAGTTGAGCACAAATGGTTGTTCATTAGGGTCATCAACCCAGAAGAAACGAGTGAATTGACGATCTGACTCATCCAATTCAATTTGCCGAAAAGCCGACTTTACATCAGCTGTGAACGCAACAGCATTCTGGCGAAATTTTAAAAGCAATTGGAATATGTTGGGAAGCAAGTTCGGACCTGAGTGCAAACAGTCATTGAGAGATATTTTTTCTTTGTCATGTGCAGATCCATTGAATACTATGCGTACTCGACTAGTTGTTTTGTCTTTCCGTATGACAGCGTGATGGGGCAAATAATATGATCTTTCTTCCGGATTTTTTAGAGAAGTTTTTTCAACGATACCTTCTCTCAAATATTCATCAACAACACCTTTGCACTCATCGAAAAACCTGCTATCCATCTTAAACTGGTGAATCAATCCTTCAAACTGTTTACGAGCAACTCCCATATTATCCTCTAAACCATCCTTCACACCTGACCTCCACGGCAATTTTACTCGATAGCGCCCATCAACAAAACAAATCAACTCATTGAACTCTCTAATCATCTCCTGATCCCTAATATTAACACCTCAGTCACAATCCTGCACCCCTAAACTCTCCAACTCCCAAAACCTTCTCAATTCTGCCGAAATTGACTCTTCTTGATTGAGGACCAGATTGACAGATGTAAGTTCGTCAGCCTCACCACATCTCCCATGAAGCGACCACCCTAGACAAGTGTCAATTGCCACAAGCGAAGAATTCAACCTTTCGACACCTCTAGTTAAATTCCAGTAGTAGTCCGATCCTATCAATAGCGAAATAGACTTGTCTGATGACTCATCTGAGCATGTCAACACAAATCCCTTAGACTTCATTTTTTCCGACACCTCTTTACTGGGAAGTTTTACAACAGCGTTTGATATTTCCTCGACCTCTAGCACTTCAACGATAAACTCCTCTCCGTTCAACACATTTTTTAAAACTATCTCTACTCTGCGAAAAATTTTCGGTTCTAGGAGCCTTAGCACCAAACGAATAAATTTTCAAATTTTCGGAACCCAAAATCTTTAAACCTAATCTCTCCGACACGCTTTTTCGAATAAAACTACGTTGTGCACCGTTATCAAACAAAACTAAGGCTAATCCCGATTTTTTCCGACCCACTATTTCTGCTTTAACGCACTACACCAAAACCCCACTCAAATCATTTACCACATGGTTTAATGACACGTCATTCTCAAACTCCACTCTCGGCATCTTGTCATTCTCGAGTTTAAAGCAAATGGCTTTGGCGTGGCAACCCTTACAAAAGCTACATGTTGTCCCCTTGCATCTTTTTACGAAACAGTTAATCTTACAACACATCAGACAACGTTTTTCACGGACTAGCTTATCTCTCCTTTCCTGGAGAATCAAAATATCACACTCTGAGCTCCCATGCTGTGAGTCATTGCAAAAAAGACACCTTCTAGAACTCGCGCTCTTCGATACATTGGCGTTAAGTTCCAAAGCTGACTTATTTGTGCGATTCGGCTGCGAGATAGACCCCCCTCTGAGTAGCAATGGGGAGAATTCAGGGGCGGAGTGACCTTGGATTCGCTGAGCCTTCTCCCTAGCGAGAACCGCTTTGTACAAGAAGCTCATTAACTCTTGCAGATCATGACATTTCTCTGTACTGACTTTAGCAAATTCTAACGTTATATCATGTGGGAGATTTTTCAAGATTATGTTTGTCAAAAGAGTAGTGTATGTTTCGGAATATATTCCCAGACATTGCAAACACCGAATCTGTGTTTGACAATCGAAATACAAGTTACACAAAGCCTGAATGTTATAAGAATTTTTGACTGGTTTAATATTAAGCAAATTTGAGATGTGCGAGTTTATTAAAATATCCCTTTGGCCAAATGTTTCAGAAATCAACTTGATTGCTTGCGCGTAATTTTCTTTATTAATTGAAAACCCCTTTATGCTGCAGAGAGCCTTCTTCCCGAGCGAGATTTCATACCGCCTAACATGGACTTTAAATAGCAAAATTTATCAACTTCATTTAAATTTGGGTTAAAGTGGATTGAATTTTCAAATTGATTCCAGAATTCAAGAAATTCGGACGGCTCTCCATAGAATTTTGCAATAGATAATTTGGGAAGTTTGGCAGTAATTTCTACACGAGTTTTTGGTGGTAACGATTTTTCGGTGGTTCTATGTTCAGTGGTAGAATTTAAGTTTAACGATTTAATTTTATGTTGCAATTTAAGTTTTGCAGAAATTACCTTTTCACAATATTCATCTACAATTAAAACTTCAGCCCTTATTTCATCCTCACCATTAATTAGTTTATCTATGTCATCATTTAACATGCTCAAAATTTCACTTTTACTAATTAACTGTTCAAAGAAAGACTCACAGACATCAGGATTCAGATCCGGTTCTAACAAATAATTATCAATTTTGTCAATTATTCTCTATGAATATCCCGTCTGGTTTTTAGCTTTATCAATTTCGACGTTTTGACAATCGCTAACACAATACAACAAATAATACAAAATCAAAACCTCAACTACAACAATTTCTAACACAATTACTACAACAATTTCTAACAATTAAACGAAACCAAACTAACGAAAACAGAATGGCAAAGTCAACAAAATAACTAACGACAATCAAAACAAATGTCGCAATAAACCAATTGAACAAAAACTTTCAACAAAAATTCAACAAAAAATTCTCACCCAAAACGACGACTTGAACACACTTCGAAAACGAACCGATGAGCACAAAAAGGTCCAATTACGACAGTCCCGATTCTACACAAAGGCACAATGTCCACTATAACGAAACGAATTTTTAAGGTGGAAAGACAACAAATTTTCTTGACACTATTTAGTAGTAGAAAGCGACTATTGGGTAGACTAAATCTCCCGGCCGACACACCACTATCGAATTTTTGACGAACTACTGATGGACGACAACGAAGATTTGTCTTTTGGTTTATTGGTAACATCTAACAATTGTAAAACATAAATAGAAAAATGTTTCCCCAGATAGGGATTCCAAAGGTGGGTTACATGACCCTTTTTTACGAGGGAGAGGAGCGAATTGAGAAGCGAAAACTTCTCCCTCTCTACGGGCGTCGCAGCACCCCCTCGATAGAATTTTCTGCACTGTCTATTAACACCAATGTATAATCACAAAAATGAATATTTATACAGGTTTCATTTTTGTCATTTAATCCCTATTTTACCTGTTATATACTAATTTTGTTTTTCATTAACCTTTATTCAATTTTTAAAATATGCAGTTAGATTCTCAAAAATATATATGATCCTTACAAAATATCTTTTTTTATATCTGTCATGCATCCAAACACTCATTAATCCACACTGAGTCACAAATTGTCATATCCAGTGTTCACAAAAATAAGAAGTTTATTATATCACGTTCTCATCACACTTAATATTTATGGTTATATGTACACATATATACATATATTTCACGTAACACTCACCAAAAAAACATATATAACGCCACGAACGAAATTATATAAATCCAATTTAAATTTCTCCTACACTTCTTAAACAACTTAGGAGGCAGGCTCCACTTTGAACTCTTCTATGTACAGTCGTGTCAGCTGACCTGCTGAAAAAGCCTTACGTCATATGAATGGCGTCGCCTGAAATCATAATATCTCAAGTCATAAAATATCCTTTATGTATTAATTTAAACACAGTTTAAAATTGAAACCTAGAGGATTCATATTCAAATACTATGGATATATTTCAATTAAAATATCTGATCTGGCCGCTGTCCTTGTATGGTGGTTAATGTCGAAAGCAACTGCGATATTTACGTGTTTGAGTTTTATCTAAGGTGTAGTTGTTTCCGTGCTGTCCACGCGTAGGGAGCAATGCTGATTCATCTGTTGGTTGCTTCTATAAAGCAGCCAACAAAAGCTGTAAATTTGGGTATGTAGTCGACTATATGAGAATAAGTTCCTACCACGTAGGAAAAAGGTTTATTTGTATGAAGTTTCTACCTAGAAGAGTGCACTTTGAAAGACGAAAATGTTCATTTAAGTAGATTATCAATAGTATATATCATGCCCAGAGGAAATTTCACTTTGTTATATTATTATTTATATATTATTTATATTATTATTTATATTAATTTATATTATTCATACAAAAGGCTCTGTCTTTTTTATATGTTATTTTATAAATGCAAAGAATGACACAGCCTCGTGGAATTAAATCTATTTTCATGTTTGAAACCACGCAGAATTATTGTAAGCGATATGGAATTCCTTTCAGGAACAAAACCAAAAAATTATCTATATCAGATATTTTTCCTTTTAAGACTACAGTTTGAAATTAATTTGTCCTTCCTTTTTAGAAATCGGTCTCATTTTTTATTAGGGGTTGAATCTGATTTAACTATTGTGTTCTGAGTTCAATTCGAATATTTTATAACTCAACTGTCATAACTGAGCTTTCATAACTAAACTATAATATCATTAAAATTTAAGCTTCAGGAATACGTAGGGTGTTGTAAGAGAAACTCTGAATAAATGGAGGGATATTCTTTCCACTGAATTTAAATTGATTAATAAATAATATTAAACGAAATAAAGAGTATTTATCAAACAGAAAGAGCACTTTGAGTGAACAGTTGGTCACTGTGTATTCACATTGCTTTGAGGTAACTCTACAGAAAATTTTGGCCGACCAGACAAAAAAAATAAATAAGACTAAAATAAATCTAGTTAAACGTGTTTATTTTTATTTTACTATTTATAAGGCTTTTCACATAGTCGGGAACCTTTATTATTAAGCAGAGATAATAAATATGATTATTTAATACGTTTGTTTGATTCATAAAATACAACTTAAAGCAGTAGAAAATAAAACATCGAATACATTGAATACCAAAATTAACAAATTAAATAATATTGAAAACAAATGCCTAGATTGAATCTTGAATTCCGTAGAAATATCTTGTCTAGTGAAAGTTGAAATGTATTAAAAAGATACATCTTTAATCCACAATATACAGATGGCAGAAGTTTTTTTCCTTTCATGTTATAATAATCATACGTCTCTCCTGGGAGAGCCTTTTTATATCCATGTAACCGTATGAAGCAAACTAAATATCATTCACAAGCGACTTATATTTCCCGATAATTAAAAAAAGGATAATGCATATCTAATCAAACACCTCTCTTCATAAATCGATTAAGTATTATATACCTGTTCGTACAGGAAATCTCTCAGTCAGGCTTTCAAACAGAGAATTTTAAGAATGTGATCGATACAAAAAAAAAATGTACTCAAAACCCTTGTGTCAAATAAATTTAACCTCTTCTGGAGTATCATCATTAATCTAACACCACGGCTATTACTCAATTAATTTCAAAAATCTCACACAAAACTCATATCACGGACCTCCTTACAGCAATTAATTATGATTAAAATGAAGATAATCTGACACCCGCGGAGTCAGGTTTCACGCGGAGAGCGATCTTCGAGCATTTTTAATGAAGACGTTCGATTATGGTAAGCTCTTCGTGCCATTCTAGGTTATTATAAGGAGTGTCGAGTGACAGAAAAGGAATAAATTCCCATTTAGTTGACTGGGACACCCCCCCCCCAATGTCTACAGAATGATTCATTTGTAAATTTATGGTTATATTGAATATGGAGGACTCATTCCTATAGGATATCTATGACGATTATGCTATACATATTAAGTAGTTTATCTGCTATCTCCTAATTTTTTTAAAAATCTGGTTGCCCCGAGATATCTTGCCGTATAAGAATCTTTATCTTATGTTTAAAATACATAGTTAATCTCTCTCTCTTTAAATATGTTACCGCTAAAGGTCGAAAGCCGTTAATGTGCACATTACCTAGCTAATCTGCATATTAACTGATTTTCTCCGTTAAAGTGCTGAATGAATAGTTTTCCGGATTTTACCTAGGTAATGTGCACATTTACGGCTTCCGTAGGGGGCTGGGGGTGCCTTGGGTGGATTGCAGATCTGTACTGTATATCCGGCAGCCTTCAGCCCCACAGCAATTGAAAATGCATCCGAACTTGGGAAATTAACCCTCTACTGCGTATTCAGGCTCTTGCTACGTAGTGACCGAACTTCATGTGTATCATGGACGATAGACCTTAATGGTCTGGGGGTCCGAGGTGTCAAACTCAAAGATTACGGCTTCCGTATTGTTAAAGTTCAAAAGTTTCTCTCATATCCTTCCCCTACTCCTTCCTTCTCCCCCTCCACTTTTAGTTAGGTTTCGCCAGCGTCTTGTCGTCGACGGTTGTTTATAAATGCAAATCCTGTAATATGTTTGTTCACGCAATTTGTGGTGAAATAGATCCTAAAAAGGAATGGTATGGTAAGAATGTATTGTGCAACATTTGTAAAAAGAATATGGATCAGAAAATACAGCGGGATGAAACCAAGAAAGGTTTAGAAAAGCAAGCAAAGAAAATGTTAGCAGTTTCTAATGCAAAGTACCCAAATGTCGATGAAGGTGTCAGTGTGAGAATTAAACTAGGCGAAATAGACAGAGCAAAAACTGATTAGCTGTGGTTCTAACAACAAAACAGAGGATAGCCTTTATAAACTTGGTACTAAAACGGGTATTTTTAAACAATTGTATGCAAGATCTGAATTCAGTGATTGCAAAGAGAGATTTTTAACGAAAGAAGATGTCCCTTCTGTAGAAATATCTTTACGTAAAACAATAAAACAATCCCTTGGTAATGGGCAGGATTTCAGAAAATGTGACTACAAATCTAAATGTACCATAAATAGGTATGCTTGTCGAAAAAACGAATTGCTGTGTAATTCAAAGTGTCACCAGTTTTCAGATTGCACTAGTAAGCATAATTTTATCATATGTTTTGCAAATTCATTTCCTTAATTGTAATAATATTTTAAACCGTTTGATTATTTGTATTATAGTTTTTAATGGATTGATGATTGATTCTATCAACCAATTTGTTGATTGTTTTATTGTATTAACTTGATTCTTTAGACATCGAAACACAAATAACATTATGTTAATTTAAGCGTATGGAAACTTTCCTGTTGTTCCAGCAAAAATCTTATTTTCACTTTAACGAGGGCCTAGTAGGTAATATGCAAATTATCTAGGTATTACAGATTAGCTAGGGAATGTGAACATTAACTGATTTCTGCACTTTAGCGGAAACATATGTTTATATATGTTTATATATATGTTTATATACATATATATATATATAAATACATATATATATATATATATATATATATATATATATATATATATATATATATATATATATATATATATATATATATACATACATATATATATATATATATATATATATATATATATATATATATATATATATATATATATATATATATATATATATATATATATATATTTATTTATTTATTTATATATATAGCAGCACACACTTGCTTCCAATATTTTTCCAAGTTTAGCTTTATACTACACTATAAAACAAAAACTATCGTATCGGCTTTTATAACTATAATACATTATATATCATGTGAAACTACCTGTATAGTATTGTAAGTACAGTAAAACTTTGTTTACCCGGACTAACTGAGACAATAAGCAATCCGGACTATCGAAAATCCGGATAATCAGGGTAATATGGGTAATAAGCAAAATAAAATCCTTAACTAAGTAGATTTCACGTTTATTACAAAGTTTATTACAATTAAAAACTATGTTTTGTAGCAACAAAAACATAGTATTGTTTACAAGGTATTGAAAAATATAAAAATAACTTTTCTGAGTCAATCCACGTCAACGCCCTGTGACACTCTGGTAAAGCTTTCTAAAACTCAACAAAAAACTTTTTATTACCATAATTATTGTACAATCTATGCAGGAACTGTACTTTGAATCAGACTAAAAAGCGAATATATGGCGTACGTATAGCTATGTTCTTGCTATCATAGTTAAAATTTATCTAATGTGAACATTAAAAAGTCTACAAATCTGATCCGGATTATCCAGAGATCCAGATAAACAAGGGCCGGATGAACGAGGTTTAAATGTAGTTCATCAGTGAAACTTGAGAAACAATAATTGTGCAAAACTAGTATTAGTGGGAGACAGAACTTATCAAGTTCAAAATATTACAGATCTTCGTGCTGCTATCGAGTAACATAGCAAAACATGAAAAATATATTCTAATAATTTTGAGTAAAGCATTTCATTATTTTTAATGATACTGAGGAAACGAGCTGCTTAAAAAGAATAATTGGTCTTAATTCTAGTTTTGTATGTAAGATTGCAAAGAAGAAATAATACAAAAATGAAATTTAACATTGGTTCTTATTATAAACATGTAAACCGCCTATTTTAGAGTTTTTAGAGAGTTTAGAGGAATTTTTAGAGTATACATTTACATGAATATATATATATAAATATATATACATATATATATATATATATATATATATATATATATATATATATATATATATATATATATATATATATTTATATATATATATGTATGTATAATTTCAAATTTATAATACAAATGAGCAAATCTTATGTTTTAATTAGTATCTTGAAACGCTGAAAAAGTCAAATTTTATATCTTAGTCAGACATTAATTTTTATCCCTCAAATCTTATAATCAATCTGTATAAATTATTAAAAACTACTCAAACACATTTCTTTGGATGATAAATTTGTCTATGTTCATAAGTGGCTTCATTAATCTGGCACTATCTGGAATGGCTAATGAATTTCAAAATTTTGCTCAGGCAAATCTCTCGCACAGGCTTTACTTTGAACAAATTAATTATGATTACAATGAAGATAATATGAGTCTATATCGTCAAGTTCCACACGAAATGTAAGCACTGGGAATATTTATGGAGATGGTGTATAGTGATTGATGAATTTTCTTAAAATTTTAAATTATACAAAAGTGTATTTATCTTTGCACTGCATTAAAAATTAATGATATTCTCCCAAATTACTAAATTTTTGTTGCTGGGAAGATAAATACATTCATTTTATTTATATATTCATATATAGGAAAATCTTTAATTGAATTGCTATAAATTTTTAAATTAGCTACATAGTGAATTATTACCAACACTATGTTCATGATTTATCTATCACTAGTGCTTAGAGATTTAATTAATATGTATTGACGAATTACTTCTTAATAATCTAGCTAGAAGAAAATGCGCCTGTGAATAAATCATAATCATTCAAGCAAATATTATATTTGTACATTTTATAAATACATTCATTTTAAGAAATTAAATTTTGTGATCACAATCCTTACTTATGCGACTATATTTTGAGATATTTTACTTCATAAATTTTACGAAGTGTACTGAGAGAAAGTCCTTGAACAGTAATAGCAGCCAGTAACAAACTGGTGGCTAAATCTAACACGGGAGAAGCAAAAGCCTAAATTAATTAAAAAGATAGTAATAAATCATCATTGTCGTAATGCCTGTCCTTGTTTTTATTTATCTGGGCGTGATTCGTAGTTATGTGGTGTAGTACATTATTATTTTTTAATAAAAGGTAGTTGGGTGCGTTGTGTAATATATTTGTTTTAATACAACCCAAATCTCTAGATATGTAATTGGCATACGAACGAGTTGTACATTACTTTGACTTAAAATTTACTCTCTTACAAGACTACAAACAATTAACAATAATTAAAAACAAACTCATTAAATTTAAAAATAAAAAATCTTAATTTATTTACAAAATATATCATTTACAAGTTATTTTAAAAAGACATTTATATCAACAGGTATTCTTTGCAAAAATACTCAATTATTAGCTTTAGCTTATAATTTATTTTCTTTTATACTTTGCGAGGATTAGGAAGCGAAACGACACAAACAACAATTACAAATTTACTCTAACCAAAGTATATCTATTCTATTTTTCTACCTCTCTAAATACTCAAAAACTGACTCAAAATCGTAGGACCTGAACAAATCAAAGGATGTTAACTATTCACTCAGATTTGCTGACATTCGATGACTGCTAACAGGGTTTGCTCGCCTCGCTGGGGTCCGTAGGTCGAATCCTTCCTTGGCATGGGGCGGTCACGTCTCGCTTCGAGCTTGGTAATACTTCTCGTCGTCTGGCGGGATATCTAAGCAGTCTCCATTTGATGACTCTGTCAAATACTTCTCCTAAACTCAGGGGGGATGGAAAACTTTCAGGCTTCACTCGACAAAATCACCAACTCCTCTTTCCGTAACTCCGGTGCGGTCTCCACTCGACAAAATGTCAATGTCGTCTCTACGAAACTCAGGGGTGCGGTCTCCACTCGACGAAATGTCGATATCGTCTCTAAGAAACTCAGGGTGCGGGAAACCTACAGCTTCACCCGGCAAAATCTCAATATCGAATTTTCTTAGTTCTGCTCATCATATATATATTTCTTCATCCCCTTTCTCTGCCTTCATTCCGCCTTTTCATAAAATCCTACAGCCATTCCAGACACTAAAATTTTCTTATTTGCCTGGCCATCACTTTTACTTTCTGATTGGATGCCCCTCTCACACAGTACACACCCACATCAGATCAATTACCAAACCTCCCACGTAACATGCGGTCGACCCCGAGCCCTGTCCATCATAAATTGTTCTTCAAAGAGGTATTGTGGTGTAGTGTCAGCCCTGGCTCCACGCTCCGCTTATCTTGTCTGGCATCAGAAACCACAAACAAACCGCTGCCGTAAACCTCTTCTCCTGCCTAAGTCATAAAAGATACCGTACTCCTTTGTAATTAAACTGTCTTTCTACGTCGGCGTTCTCCTCCCTATCAATAAATGGAATGGTGCAGTCTTTCATTAATTTCTTCTCAGATTCTAAAATAATTTTCATACCATTCGAAGGATAATCATTACAATCATTAGAATAAGTTTCTCAATAAAAATGTTTAATAAGTAAATATAAAGTGTCATTTGTGGTAATACGAAATTAACTGTAAATACTAATTTTTATAAAAAGTTTTCTATATACTCTTAGCGATATTTTACTAAAAGTACAGAAATTAGTCATAGCTAACTCTTTTAAAATTCCTTAAATATAATTATTTTACCTAATGCTAATATTTCATTGGTAATTTTTAATTTAAGAATTAAAGTTTTCTTCAAATAAAATAATTTTCCGAAATTTTAATACCTTAAATAGATGTAAAATATTTGCTTTTCTGCAAAACTCCTTCCGATAGTCATAGAATGTAGCAAGCACTCCTCTCAAGATACTCTTGCATCTTAGACTGAGAAAAAAATTCTTCAGAATCAATAAAGTTTCCCATCGCGTGGAAAACATGACGTGAAGACGAATCGCAACAAATCATTTTTTGTTTTATGTCACTCTACTGTCTGATCTGTATGCTCTTTTTCTCGACATGTTACTAGAAGAAGAGAGAGAAACTATATTTTGAATATAAAAGATCCAATAAAATTTACACCGGTTTCCTTAGCCACAACTATCTTTCTCTAAATAAATAATGTAATGTATATATATATATATATATATATACACTCATGGACAAAAAAATTAGCGCACCAAGAAATAATTGCGGGATCGTAACGAAACTTGGAATGAAGGTACATGTCGGGGAGATATGCAAATGATTACAAATGCAGCGTGATTGCGCATTACGTATAGCCGGTAGAGGGCGGTGAACATCGTACTCTGTGGAGTATAAAACAGGTAACCAAAGCTTGTTTGAGTGTGCTGAATCATTTACAAAGGAAGAGCTGAGATAGACATGCCATTACGCCGTGTTCGAAGAATATATAAGCAGTTGTCGCAGTTTGAGAGGGGGAGAATCGTCGGGATGATGGAAGCTGGGTGGTCAGCTAGGCGAGTAGCTCGTCAATTAAGCCGCTCTGATTGTGTTGTGAGGAGGTGTTGGGACCAGTGGAACCGAGAGATGTCATGTACACGAAGACCAGGCTCAGGACGCCCTCGACAGACCAGTCGTCGAGAAGACCGCCACATCGTAAGAAATGCACGCTTACAGCCAACTGCTTCATCGGCCGCCATCCAGGCACAGGTAGCACCTTCACTAGGGGCCGCTGTGTCTTCTCGAACCATACGAAGTGCGCCTGGCTGAAGGACAGTTGGTATCGCGGCGCTCACTACGTGTTCTGCCCTTGACGCCCACCCATCGACGCCTCCGTTTGGAGTTTTGCCGAGCACGAGGAAACTGGACTGCAGCAGAATGGAACCAGGTCGTCTTTAGCGACGAATCCCGATTCAATCTCGGCAGTGATGACAATCGTGTTCGTGTGTGGAGAGCCCGTGGTGAACGCTTCAATCCTGCCTTTGCTGTACAGCGACACATCGCTCCCACAGCTGGTGTGATGGTATGTGGTGCCATTGCCTACAATGCACGGTCACCCCTAGTATTGTTCCGTGGCACCATGACAGCCCAGCGGTATGTTCATGAAATCCTGCAACCACATGTGTTGCCACTCATGAAACGACTCCCAGGAGCCATTTTTCAACAAGACAATGCTCGGCCTCATACGGCAAGGGTGTCACAAGACTGTCTCCGCACTGTTACTACCCTTCCTTGGCCTGCCCGATCCCCAGATTTGTCTCCAATCGAGCATATCTGGAATCATTTGGGACGACGAGTTGGGCATCCCACGAGTTTGAACGAACTAGAGGCAAGGTTACAGCAAATATGGAACGAAATGTCTCAAGACATCATACAGAACTTGTATGACTCAATGCCCGATCGTATCGCATCGTGCATTCGCGCTAGAGGGGATCCAACGGAGTATTAACTCCTCCGTTCTTTTGCCTTTTTCTCTGAAATAAATTATCCTTTTTCTTTGATTTTCTTATCATTTACTTATATTAAAGTAGTCATTACGTATGTAAAATTTCGTTTCGTTTTGACGACTCCTTCTTGGTGCGCTAATTTTTTTGTCCATGAGTGTATACTGTATCACGCTACATTGACTGTTACCTATACAGAACCAGCTATAAGCGCTAATTTTTTTTATCCATGAGTGTATATATATATATATATATATATATATATATATATATATGCACTCAAGAGCCAAAACATTATGACCACCCCTACATTTTGCAATGAATTCGCCTGGATGACGTGGAAGGCACGTGATCAGGTGGAAGTGGTATTTAACTGCTGCTGGAGAGTCTGAAGAATCATTCTTTCACTTACGTCTGTGTGTGATGGGAAAGGCTGCGGATCTGAGCGACTTTGATAGAGGGCAGATTGTAATGTCTCGAAGGCTCGGAACAAGTATTTCCAAAACTGCACGACTCTTGGTTTTTTCGCGACCTACAGTTGTTAGTACTTATGCAAAGTGGATGAATGACGGTGAAACCAGCAGTAGACGACATGGTGTTGGACGTCCACACGCTATCAAAGAAAAAGGTCGTCAGAGACTGTCTCGCATGGTGAAGCAAAACCGGAGCCAGACAGTGGCTCAGCTGACAGCCCAATACACTGCAGGGCCAAGTAGAATAGTATCGCAGCACACTGTTCAACGGACACTGTTGGATATGGGGCTGCGCAGCAAACATCCCACACTCGTGTGCCTTTGGTGACCAAGCGTCATCGCCAACTGCGCCTGCGCTGGTCCCGGGAACATCGCGACTGGTCCATGGATCAGTGGGAGAGAGTTGCCTGGTCAGATGAATCACAGTTTGTCATTCCTCACGCCGATGGCCGTTTCAGGATACGCCGTCTTCCAGGCGAACTGTTGCTCCCTCAATGTACAGTAGGTCATACACAGGCCGTTGGTGGCGGTATTATGCTTTGGGGGACATTCTCTTGGGCGTCTCTGGGACCCGTGGTTGTCGTAGAGCAGACCATGAATGCTACAGGGTATCTGAACATCATTGCGGACCAGTTGTACCCTTACATGGCCTCTGTTTTTCCAGCTGGAAATGGAATGTTCCAACAGGACAACGCCCCGTGTCACAATGCTAAAATTGTGTTGGAGGGGCTCCAGGAACATGATGCTGAATTCCAATTAATGTCCTGGCCGCCTAACTCACCGGATCTCAATCCGATAGAACACATTTGGGATGTCATGGGACGGCATCTCAGAGTTCAAAAACCACCAATTCGCAATATCTCGTATTTGCGTGACCGTTGCTTAAACATCTGGCACAATCTGTCTCCGGCCATCTACTAAGGACTTGTGGCATCCATGCCAAGGCGGGTTGAAGCTGTGTTGCGCGCCAAAGGTGTGCCAACTCGTTATTGACAGGTGGTCATAATGTTTTGGCTCTTGAGTGTATATATATATATATGTTTGTGTGTATGTGTGTGTGTGTCTGTCAAATACGTGTACACTAATGGCGGCTGGTGCACGTAAAATCTGTCGGTCTGTTGGGGCTGCAATGTCCTCCAAGTTCTCAGCTTTACTCCTGGAGGTGCGGGGTCAAGTGTCCCGGTCTCATCACTTGACTCGGTTCAAAAATCCGCGACCGACCCATAGGGGGTAATGCTGGTCCACATATACGGTGCTCCCAGAAAAGTGGCCAGAAAAACCGCGGTGTCGTAAGACGTCCAAGAAACCGTCTGCCGCAGTGGAATTTTTTTTAGTGTGTGCGTGTGTGTGTGTGCGTGTGTGCATGCATCTGGAGAGAGTTAATACATTCATAAAATCGATTCATAAAAAGTGTTGTATATTATGCAAAAGGAAAGGGAACAAATATTACCTTTATCTATTAAAGGAGCATTTCTGATGAAAAGTATGTATTACAATGATAGAATTTCCCTCTTTAATGCAAAAGATGGCCAAAATATTTTGTTATAAATTACAAAAAAAAAAAATCCGTTTGTTGCATATGGTAGGATAAAATTTACATTCAAGAATGGTGTTGTCTTTTTAATGAAATATATTCAGTTAAAAAGTCAATATTGGATTAATGCATTTCAAAAGTGCTTTTAAAAACTGAATTTAATAAGTTATCACTGTGATAATTCATCTCATTGGCAATAGTCCTTATTTCCCCAGTGTTAAAGTAATTTTGGCTGTGTTTCAGTTGAGGTATTCAAGGTATCTTTGGGGAAATTTGTTCAACGTCACAGGTAATTTCCCCAAAGGCTATGTTTGAGACTAAATTTCCGAAGAGAAAAAAGTAAAGGTGAGACAAATTATATATATCACCTTGACATGATGTACATTTCTATAAGAGTTTTTTCAAGATCAGTTCATTAATGGCCGTATGAGTGGAATATTTGAGTGAATTTACGAGTTTTCCAGTTAAAACAGATTTAATATATACCGAGCTCTATTGCATATTTTTAAAAAATATAAAGATTTTTAAAATTTTTGGCCTTTATATACTAACATAATTACCTACATCATGTAGTTTTTCCAGCAAAATTCAAAATCGTAAACTTTTAGCTTATTAATTATATGTCTCTTCAAAATAATCATAAGCTTTGCAAGTGGATGAATTCCTTCACATAGTGCGGTTAAGGAGAAGTAAAACTCTCTCAGAAAAAGCTAAATTAATGTTTGCACCGTAGATTGCCTTGTGATACTCCAGTGACCATAAACTTTATGAAATCACCTTGTATCACAGACCTCAATGTATATGAAATTAATTCAAAGATTTTTTTTCGTCGAAGCAATGATAATAAAATCTTGCAATAATGCTCCATGCTTCTACGTTTAGATTCAAATTTCTTAACCTTAATTACGTCTCTTGTTTCTAGAGATTTATAGGACTTCGTAGACGTTAGTATAATATTCAAGTTAGTCAAGAATTATCTTTTCTAAGTTGTGCCGATCATGAATATTAGAATTTTCTGAAACAACCCTTAGTTTACAGATAAGTGCTTGTACTGCTGAACAAGAAATATTACCTTTAAACTATTTTCTTTGGTAATCATAATTTTTTGCCTCCAAGTATTCATTTTCAGTTTCAACGTCTACATATATTTTTTATCACATAGGAGAGAGCTGCTATATGCGCTGTGTATTTCTGTGTAAGTATTCATAACAAAAAAAAATTCCAATTTTTTCCATTTTAATAAATCAAATTTTTTTCGCATTGACGTTAAGGAATTGAAGTCTTTTCATTTAATACACACACACACACACACACACACACACACACACACACACACACACACACACACACACACACACACACACACACACACAAACACACACACATATTGGCATATATATATATATATATGTATATGTATATATATATATTCCAAGACCAATCCATTCGATGACAACTACACAAGCCTCTGGATCTTTCCTAATCAGATATTTTCTACAGAATAGTCAGTTTCTTTGCCATGCTTTCTCGATTGCCGATCAGGAGCAACTATGTATATTATCACCAACAGCCTGACAGATAAAGTGACAAGGGTTTAAAAGAGTAGCGAGTGAATTATAATTTTGTTTGCTCATATTTCTCATGAAATGGGCCTGTTAATATTCTTATTAATTCTATTAACGCTATTAACATCTATATTTTTAGCACATTTAATCTATTGAACGATAATCAGTAATGATAAATTCACATTATTAACATTTATAAAGATTTATATTTTAATTATTTAATGTGCTTAGCATTTAAATAGATTAAATGATAAGAAAATTTAATCTATCAAAATACCACATGAATACATTGTTGTAAACATATCATTAATATATTATGCCTCTACATTAGCTTGAAATAAAATGCTTACGAGTTTAGCACATTTAATCTATCAGCATTTGTAGTAATTTACATGAATACTAATATTTATAGTTTTAAAACATTTAATATATTAACATTTATATTTAATATTTTCATTTTTCACCATGATTTTTTATACTCTAAAATACCATAAAGATAAAAAAAATATCCCACTTCGCATGAAATACTCCAGAGACTACTGAAAATTTTGGTACTCCTCAGTAATTCTTTTTAATATGTCTTTCGCAACGGCTGAAAAAATTGTTGAGGGGTAACTTTTGCTTTCAAAAGTTAAACAGGAGAAGAACTTTACTCTGCTTTAAAATGCAATTCTGCTGAAGTGTTTTTAGAATTGAAAGAAAAGTCAAACACAGTAACGTGTTGCTTTTGATTGAAACAAAAAAATGTTCTCGAGAATATTCTTGTCCTCGGTTAAAGCCTATAAAATTGTTTAAAGAACGTCATGTGTTCGCAAGGGTTTGTTTTTTTTTTCGTTGTATATCTCATGAGAATAAGAAAAAAGTGTTTTATATCCGTATTTCAAATCGTGTTTTTATTATATGTTGCCATTCACAAATATTTATTATAGGCGAGAAAATTAAAGCGAAATTTTTTTTAACTATTTCCCCACCGTATCACATTCTTCACATTCAACATGAAACTGTAATAACAAAAACGTTTACTTTTAGCAATAAAGACAGAAATCCGCTCCCAATATTACTCAAATGCCTTCGCCTTTCGTGTTTCAAGAAAGCTATAATTTTGTCCGACTCTATCTCAACCATACTAGTCTTATCAAACAACAGAGGCCACAATTGCTACCATGCCCAATAGCGTAAAATACTGATGGGGTAATTATCACATCGGATCTCCTTCCCGTGGATCATTGCACATTGTCTTAACGGGAAATGACATAGCGGACCATCTAGGCAAGAGAGGGTCAGAAGTTCTGTTAAACCGAACAGGCCCTTGACATACCACTGATTCAAGCTTTTTATAAAAATGACATGCAGAAATGCTTTTAAATCAAGGTCTTATGAATCCTCTAGAAAAAAGCCATGGACTACTCTATGCAAACAATCTTCTTTTGTTCCTGACTTTCCGCTTTTTACTGTTGCGCATATTTTAGACTTTTGCCCGGACACTGTCTCCGAAAACTGTCCTCTTCCGGATTGGTCTGGCCGATTCTCCCGACTGTGTCTTATGCCATTTGGGCAATCTATGCTCTACATCTTGACGTGTGCCCTGTACTTCTGAATCTTAACTCCCTTGTCTTGAAGCATTTTGAGAATATCTAATGGCTTAGCGGCCAAATGACAGGCATTTTTAAAACAAATAATAAATATTACTCAAATTACAATCAGAGCCTAAAAGGAGATTGTAATAAGATAATCCAAATAGTCAAATCGTCTGATTAATCTTATCTTAGTCACTTAATGCTGCATAATTAACTGTATTTATAATAATCGGAGAAAACTCATGGATTTTGCTGTCCAACACAGGTAGCTGCAGAAGTTTATGAGTGTTTCATATTATGTGTTAGCTGTGCTGAATAAGAAGATGTGAGATTTTTTAGTATCTTCGTGCCACGAAATACAAATAACAAACATGACATTTTAAGGTACAGTGTTTAAATAATATAAAACTGTTTAGCCGGTCACCTATGGCTCGTTGTCAAGTTTTATTCATCTTTTTCATATTGAGTTTCAAGTGAAATAGGAATAATGTAGAGTAATTCATTTGAAGAACTCCTCCTTCAATTCAAGATGACTGATAATACAAGGCTGTTCACAAATTTTTAAGACGATGTATATTGTCTTCACAAAACTAAATTACATAAAATTCTTGTGTTTTAAATGTTCTATTTGACATCCCTTATTCTGAACTATCTTTCGACACCGCAATTTCCAGGATAATAATGCCTTTTGAAGTATCAGAAGAGGTATTCTATCCCATTCCTCCTGAACAGCTTTCCAGAGTCCTGTAAGGGTTTTGGGACGACGTTTGGATAATACAGATTTTAAAAGTCCGAATGCACAAAAATCCATAGGTGATACATCGGGAGATTTAGTAGGGATATCAGTGAAGGGTATGGCCTTGATACCAGTTTTTTGTTCCATTTCTTTTAGGAAATTTACAGTGGATTTTGATGTGTGACTGCTAGCTTTGTCCTGATGGAGTCTCACATATTGATGGCACTGTGGGTAAAGCGATGGTATTTCATTCAGAAAAATTGGGGATAAAATATGTCCCTGATAGTATTTGGAGTTAATCTTGACATTTTTTTCCACTCTCTTTATTTTTAACTTGCCATTATAAGAAAAACCAGCAACAATCATGAATCCCTTAGAAAAACTTTCTTTCGATTCTTTGAACCATGTACTTAAATTTTTTTCTCCCCTTTTATGATAATAAATGGCTCTTTTTTTGTTGCAATCATTTAAATACACCCATGATTCATATATTGTGACAATTGTTTTCCCTTTTTCTTTGGATAAGTGTTTCTCATATAGAATTCTGCAGCGTGTTCTGCGTTCAGCGATATGATTTGGAAGATGACGATGCACGTGTTTTTTCGCTTTCTTAAGATTTAAATCAACGTTTATCAATTTTTTACAGTGGACACCGAGCATTTTAATGATTTTGCAACTGTCCTTTGACTAGAGGGATTTTCTTTTAACATTAAACAACGTACCTTTGCAATTGTCGAAGATGTCCGTTTTTTCCTTGGATAATTGTTTGGAATTTTTGTCCCACTTGAGGCTCCAATTTGACGTTTTTTTTCCTTTCTTGTTGACGATATTAACTATCGACGCTTTAGATATCACAAAACCATGACTCTCACATCGTTTTTGGATAACGGAGTATGCATATTTCTCTTCGGAAAGAGCATAAATGTAGCCTTTGAACCACTGTTTTGTTAAAAACGTCATTTTGAATAAAAACAAAACTTTCAAGCCTCAGATTATAATTTTGACTTTTAAAAACATAGTACAATTGTAATTATTTCTTTTGCAGCAAACGATTTTTTATTACCGCTTACCAAAATCGTCTAAAAAATGTGCGAACAGCCTCTGTACCTATGGAGGACATTTCAAATAAAACAAGTGTGTCTTGTGCCTAGTCACGGACACTTGTGAACTTCGACTCGATATTTTAATTAGACTTTTTGACATAACCGAAGTTGCTGAGCAGATGGAGCAATTCCGTATATTCTTTTGTCGGAGTGGTGCCTCTTCATTGAGTGAAACAAAGGCAAATAACTCTTGAACCACGATTGTTATTACAAACAGTATATATTTTTTTAAATTTTTGTAATGCATAAAACAGTGCTAGTATTAAAAATCTGAGATGTATAGTTAAGTTTTGAGGGTGTTACAATGGGATAAATCGGTGGTAGTCTAATGTTAGGAAGTACAGGCAAGTGGAGTGTTGGAAATGTATGAATAGAACTATCTATTGAAATCCTGTAATTATCCGCATTTATCACGACTCAATGTTAGTTCCCCACAGGGAAAATAAATCTATGATATTGAAAACTATGGCACTTACTATGAAGCATCATCATGGTAGTGTATCAAAAAACTGGTGGTGAACTTCTCGTGTAACCAGAATATGAGGAATGATAGAGAACATGTTTCTGAACGTACACACAACTTCCAAAGACTTGAGTATACTACGTTTACAATTCATTACTTCCTAGACTAACATTTTCACTTCTCTCGAACGAAAGAAATGTTTATGGAGAATGCCTCCATTATGATGTATGTGACAAGACAACTCGTTATGAAAGAAATTGAAGCACCACAACTATAAAAATATAATTTAATGGTCTTTATGAAAGATGTAACAGAAGCAAACGTTTGATAAATTTCGAGTAAATGTAAATTTCGAAATAATTTTAATCTATTTTATATAAGTACCGAATTATTTAATAAGTAATTGAAATGTTTAAAATTATGTATTGTATTGAATGATGAATCAAGATATATAATCTGGGTTAAAAATTCTATTGCATTAAAACTAGCGGTGCAGGTTCAAAATCACACCAAGTAGTATTGAAATATTAAAATGTGTCATTTCATCGAAGAATGATAAACATGGGCTCGAGGTAAACTTGTGGTATCACGCCGGCTTTTGGTGCTGAGGGTGCTCGGATCGAATCCCGTCACGCGACTTTAAATACCTCAGTGTCTAGGCTGGATATGGGTGCGTTAAATACGTACACCGGAAAATCCCTCTATGAGGTCAGAGAGACTACGAGAGGGTGCTATCTCCCAAGATGCCCCCCTCCCCTGGGGGTTTCGGCCAAAATTGAGATGGCAACTAGCTAAGATGTACTCCGACGCTTGTGGTGCTATATAAACCGCACACTTCATCCGTAAGCCTATGTGGACTTGGTCTGAAATTTCCGGCCAGGGGACATTAGAAACAACAGCAACAACAACATGATAGGTATATTTTGGAAGTTAACAATTATATAACTATTATTATTAAAGATTCTATTGATTTATTCTATCTAAACACCTACAAAATTTATTCTGTTGATCATACTATTCGGTTAACTCTGTTACAAAAAAAAAAAAAATAATACTTGTTTTAGATATAGTCAAAAATCATCATTAACTAACAATTTTTATTTCTGAATGTTTATGGATTGGGAGTTTCTGCGTAAACTCACACGACATATTGAATATTATTATCATACATGCCGCAGTATCTAAATCCAACACTGCACGATTCATTGATCATTCCGGCAATCTCCTAAACTTCCATCCTCCAGAGCATATGAAGAGATTCAACCGCTGAGAATATTTTCCAGAGTTCCGAAAAATATTCCGTAGATGTCGTGACCTGCCTTGAAGGGAGGCACTTTTCTAGATTGAGTCACGTGAGGTGGCCATTCCGGGGTGGCGGAGACAAAAACCATTAGGCCGGAATGGATGCGAAGGGCACACTGTCACTCCGGACGTGGCCCCGTGTTATTACCGGAATAACGTCGGAAAGAAAACATACAATAACACTGAAATGGAACTTGTATTTCCACATTTTGAATTTCTGCGAGGCATTGGATACTTTAGGAACAGAATTGTTTAGTTAGAGAAATGTGATTTAGAAAATACGTTGCTTTCAGCTATGTGATATCTTTGGTGTGTAAAAAAAAAATTTGTCTAGTTGTTATTTCTGATCGTTGCAATGTGTATTCTTCTTTAGGGCTTCAATTATATCAAATGACTTTAATGCAGTTTCTTAAGATATAAGTTACTGATTTTAAGATTTTTTGGGGGTCTTAAATTTTACTCTTGAATTTTATTTAATATTATTTCTCTTAAAGAATATGAATTGATTTCTAATAAATGTGTCAAAGAGTAAGATAAAAAGAATGCAAATAGCATCGCATTACACTCTGAGCATACCACAACATGACACACCGAGCTATATATTTTATTTTAAAAATAGGTATGCACGTACATGAAGCAAATAATATAGTTTCCATTTATTAAAAAAGTGTAAATTTAAAGTTTTGAGGTATTGAATCAAAATTAACCCCCTTGGTTTAAATAAATTGCCGTTTGAAGAAGAAGCACCTTATGCAAATGAGCGGCGCTTTTCTACTAGACGCGAATCCCCGTGGGTAACTTACACGCTTGAGAGTGAGAGAAAATAGACCACGAGGCAAGGTGGAACGGAGGCTAGCGGCGAACGAAACTCAATTGGAGTGAAGATCGCTGCGCCGTACAGCAGCCGGACATTATCAAGTTTACCGAAGGCGTTTTCATGTTAGCTATCGTTCCAGCGACCTGGTGATAAATTGAAGACAGAAAGGTTAGTGTGGCGTATGTACAAGCAGTGGCGTGGCTGAATTCTGGTAGGGTTTCCGTAATATAACTATCGGGATTAACAAACGTGATAAATAATTCCCCGCTGTCTGCTAGCAATTGAGTACGGTATCTATGTAGTCTAATTGTGTTGTAATAAATAGTTTAGTGTAGAAAAACTTCATCGGATCTTGTTAATGGTGAGTTCATTGTTTAGTATATACATTACTTTAAGGTAATTTTACTTTAAGGTAAAGGTTACTTTACCCTTAAAGTATATACATTACTTTAAGGGTAAAAATAATAGTGAACTTCACAAAGTAAAGTCAAAACTAAAACCGATGAACAAAGATTCAGATTGTGGCATCGAATTGATTTGTTCTGGAATGTCCTTCCCTGACAGTTTCTCCTAACATTTCGTATTTAATACTCAGTTCAAGAAAATTTTCTCGATGACCATAACGTAAACATAACAAGTGTTACACATGTTTTTTGATAACGTTTCGAGATATAGTGGGTCCGGGAAGATTGATAAGAGCTTAAGGAGAGACCTAAGAAACAACCATTGTTTTAGCTACAATTTTATCATTCTAGACTATATAGTCTGGAATCGACTGCGGTAGACGTACGAAATATAACTTGATCGTATTAACAAGGGTTTCTGTTAAGATTTAAAACTATTTTTTATGAAATAATGGATTTTTAAAAAGTATTTTATATTTCAAAATTTGTTATTAACAATTTTAATAAGAATAATAATTTGACTCTATTAAACCTAATTTTATATAATCCCTCTTGTTCCCTAAACCAGATAAGATGGATTAGCTAAAGACATCGAATGCACTGACAGCCCAAATGCAAATGTTTAATTTTACCCCGCCAACGAAATGCTCGGGACACTTATGATCAAGGAAATCAGAATAACTTTCTGTAGAAAATTATCTTATCAGTATGTGATAAACATAACCAAGGCTAAATACTGCGTTCTCTGTTGGCTTCTGCAACTACAGGGAGCATACTTCTAGGAAATGAATTTTCTAGAAATTGATGTATAGAAACCAAAGCCTCATTAATTACATTTATAAATGTAATCTTTGAAAGAAATTTAATGAATTCAGACAAAGAAAGCAAATGAAATATAAAAAATGTGAAGCCCGTTGTTCTTACAAAAGACTAAGATTATTCAATTTTATAGAAGTGTTAATCAAATTAGACCTTACTTCATTGGCAAATTGAGTATTTTATTACGTTTTTAGTGTATGTGAAGACTCTAGCTATAGAAAGAGAGAAGTTGAATTACTGAGATACGAGATTCTAAATAAATAATCTACGTTGATAAGAGAAACTTGACGCAGCTGTTGAAACTGAAGAACTTGAAAATCCAAAGTTCAAAGCAGTTTAACAAAAAATATGTTATAGAAGCCTGAGAGCTTCAGCGATACCTGAAAATAAAGAGGGAAAAATGATTGTTTTCAGGTAACCTCAATAAAGTATATCTAAGGTCTGATATCCCATCCACGTCTACACTATACTATTTTATGATATATAGACAATAATTTATTTCTACCGGGATTTTATGGAATCTGGTAACGTTTTGATATCATCTTAGAAACATAGGATACTCAAAAGTATTTAACGGTAGGAACTTATTAAAAAAAATTAGATATCCAACACATTAACATTAGATACACTCTTAGACACACACAAAAAAACGGCGTCAAGAAGGCATAATGCAAATTGGACGCAAATTGATATGCATTCAGATTTTGACGAAAAATGCAGAATTTTAAAGTTTGGTGGCCAATGAATGAACATGGGATGCTGCAGCGCATCTTAACTGCGCAAACGGCAGGAAATTCAAGAGGAGAAATTTCGATTCCAGGTCATAAATTCTTTGCGAATTTCATTCCGTGTACTCAGGTAGACAGTAACCATGCCTCGCATATAGGTGCGTGAACAATGTGCGCAGATGTCAGCATTTGAGAGACAACGTGTAGTTGAGCTCACAGAAGCCGGTTGTTCAAATCGGCGAATCGCTCCACATTTGGATAGGAGCAATGCCACTATTAGATTATGTTGGCAGGAATGGGTGAACCATGGCCGAACACAGCATCAAGAAAGAACCGGTCCGCCTAGAAAAACGACAGAACGTGAGGACCGAGCACTCATCAGAGCGGCACTCACAGCCCAAGATTCCTCATTATCATCGATTGTAAGTTCAACTGGTGCTTCAGTGACCGCAAGGACCATTCATAGACGGCCCAGAGAAAGGGGGATGAGATTATGGCGACCCTTGCGCCAACTACCATGGACATCTGTACACCGACAAGTCCATTTCCAGTGGTGTTGGGCACAGTCTACATGGAATATCACTGACTGGAGTAGAATTGTCTTCAGTGATGAGTCCCGCTTGGGATTGAGCCCCGATGACCAGCGAATACGTGTCTGGATAGCGAATACGTGTCTGGCGAATACGTGTCCCCGAACAGCGGTGGGATACCAATCTAACTGTCTTACGCCATACGGGCCGATACGGAACTGATGGTCTGGGGTGCCATTTCATTTCATAGTAAAACCCATTTGGTTGTCATCCCTGTGGTTGTTATCATGCCATCCTGGTCTCACATTTCAGCAAGATAATACCCTCCCCCACACAGCGAGAGTTTCTACTGCTTGTCTTTGTACTTACTCAACGCTATCGTGGCCAGAAAAGTCACCGGATTTCTCCCTCATTGAGCACGTTTGGAGTATTATAGGCAGGGCCCTCCAAACAACTCGAGATTTTGACGATCTAATTGGACAGAATTTGGCACGATATCCCACAAGAGGACATCCGCCACTTCTATCAATCAATGCCAAACCGAATAACTGCTTGCATAAGGGCCAAATGATGGCGAACGCGTTATTGAAGCTCTTTCTCTTGAATAAATCATCCAATTTTCACAAATTTTAATCATTTGTGTTTCTGTACATGTACATCACATATACTGAATTTCGTATCATTCGGATAATTACTTCCTGGTTCGTCATTTTCCCCCCTAATATTGTATATTATGAAGATTCTAGTATAATCTGCGTCAAATTCCCTTACGATCATTGTTTGGATTTTTGCAATGATCGTTTTACAAAAAAAATTAGATTTCCTCGTTCGTCAGGAGTCATCTAGGTATGAACACGGTTCTTTTCTACATAAGGGCTTAGAGTAAAGGGAGTCTCATCGCAAATGTTTTGAAACGCAAGTTAGATGTTTCCCAGTATTTTCGAACAAATCGTATCTAAGGAGGTTGCTTCTTGTAATTACCAGTTAATAGTTAACGTTCTAAGGACCACTGATTGAAGAACCTTGCTTTGCTGGTCGGGAGCCAATATTTTGGTTTAAACGATATACACACCTAAATCACCACCCAGTCTCTCAAGTACTGATTACTTGAACTTTACTGATCTAATCCTATTGTTCAAAATTTCGAATTCAACATCGTTAAGATATCCGTAAGTCAGTTCGTTAGAAATATCTTTGTTCAAAGTTGTTACATTGAGGATCACGTACTTGTCTAAATTTCTCGTGATGTTCGAGTATTCGCTTTTTAGTGGCTTAATCGTCTGGGGAAAATGATTATGTCTTCTATTGATTCTTTTCCCAACAGTTATAACGCAACCTTAAACTTTTAGAAGCTTCTAAAAGTTTGGATACTACAATACAGTATATTTACTTCACAACTTTTGCCGTCAACGGGATTTTGAAAATAATAGTTGAATAGATTTTTTTTATCGCATACTATGTTAAAAATGTCAAAAGCAGAAGTACCTACCGTTAGAAGATAAGTGACTGGTGCATTGAAAAAAATCTTAAATGTTAAAAATATTTTATTAAAGAAAAAACATGTTTAAGTTTACCACAAAACAATATATCATCAATGTTACTGTGATTTGAGCTACTTTTCTCTACCAATGGTCAATATCCTAAGAAGGAAGCAATATATTAATCTTTATTGCGAATTTTCACTAACATTTTCACCAAATTTTGGGACATTTATTTCTGCTTTTGAACGCGCTAGAATATTTAATGCAAGAGTTTTCTTTTTATATGTAACATATTATCGATTAAAATAACATAAAGATATATATCTGATTAATCAGCTTGAAATAAATGCTTTGAATAGTAATAATTATAGTAAAAAGAGTCACTGGAAATGACACTTCGTTACATATCTGAGAAATAATGTTGCCTCATCATTTGACAATAAAAATATCAAAGGATACATACGTCAGAATGAAAAATAGTACTTTCGAGTGCAGTTTTTCCTTTCAACAGCATTAAAGTAGTAAAACAATTTTATAGATCACCACTGTTGTTACCAAAGATTTTTAAAAAATTCTCCCCATGTTATATTTTACAGCATAGGTATAAAAATACACATAATTATGCATTTGTACATAATTGCGTATTATTTGTAATACCCTGGGTAGATATGGATACAATAATGCATTCCATATGACATGGTTGCACTCAAATTCTGAGCATTAATCCCAGTTCTTAAAACAATACATTAACACTGAAAAGAAGAATAACAAATTACAGAATTAAGTTTTAAAATGTTTTTTTGTGATGTTAATTTTTTTTCTATTCTGGCAGCTGTTTAACAAGTGTCAGAAAATATTTACAATTTCAGAACTTCGTTATTAATAATTTTTTAAAGACGTTTTTACTGCTAATCCTTCATAGTTTTATGCGGAAAGTTAAAATTTTCGCAAAAATATTCTTATATAAGTTTGGCATGATTTCATAGATTAACGTAATTGGGAAATGTCGAAACTCATGTATAATTTGGCTTTGTTTGACAAATCACTATCGAAAGTTTAATTTTTCATCGTTCTAGCGTATCTAGTTAATCAATTGCTCAGACATCAGAATACGATTATTAATCTTTGATGTCGCGGTCTCATTTAACAGACATGAATATATTGATGCAATCATAGAACAAGAATTCTTGATGCCAGAACTAAATCTTAATGTTCACAAATTATTGGTACTAGGCAAGGACTTTTATAAATTTATTTTATATCGGAAAAAATTTTGCTGAACATTTGATTATATTTAAGTGTTTTATTTCTCCCGAAGGGGTAAAAATGGGTAACTGCAAAATATTGCAATGATACAAAGCTTTATCGTTTCGTCAAGAAAATAAAATTATTTTGTCCTTCGCATCAATAAATAGAATAAAATTATCTATTTGATGTGATAAATCCGTAACTAATAAATAATTGCTGTTGATCATCTTCCATAAAATTTAATTACAATACATATGTTTAATTGCCAAAAATACAAACGAATTTTAATATTTCCTAAAATATAAATTTTTATTATGTTTTTAAAGTAGAAACTCGCGACAAAATTCATAATTGTATATGTAACCAAAATATCTCTGAACGAAAATTTTAATGAATATTGTAAAATTACTTCAGATTCTCAAATAATAAATATATTTTAAAGTTGTAATACATAATTTATTCTAAATCACCTACAGAAACCCCTTGTTACGATTGTCATCCGAAGAAAAGGAACAGATTTATCCTGAAAAAGGCCATTAATCGGTTAAAATGGTTCCCAGCAAGTGACTGCAATTATCCTTAATGATAACGAGACATTTAACGTTTGGTTTAGCTCCTTATATGCCATGCTGTTATTTATAACAAACTAGGTTTTTTAATTTGTAAACTGAACGTGACTTTTTTATGTGATATGTTATGAATGAGCATTCGATCTGCCTGCTTGAAAATTATTTTTAGAACACCGTAGAATTTTGATGGTATTCTTAATTTGAAGAAACAATCACCGCCAATCAGCTTATAATCCTTCACATACGAGGTAGTATTCAACATCCACTAAATGGGAAACAATTTGCCAGTATGCAATTATCACTTTCATTTTTCTCATATCATTTTAAGTTTGAAGCCATTTTCATAATTCTAGGATAAAATTCCTTCCTTTATCAACGGACAGTGAGCTTCAGATCGTAGATGAATGTTCTATACTATACTTGCTACTGTGGGCTCCGTTTCCCTTTTTATCTCAGATAAAAAATTGTCGTTCCAGTTTGAATATGATATTTATTATTACCCGTATGATAATTTTCAAAAAAATTACAAATATAGTATCTAACATTCTTAGTACCATTGTGAAATGTCAGTATCAAATAAAGCTACAGTTACTTTACAACCTCCCATTTAAGGAACTGCTAAGGAAAATGGGATGTTCAAAGACGTCTACAAGAACATCACTTACTACATCTAATCTACAGTTTTATATTACTTCAATAAATCTATTATCTTAACCAATTTAAAAGGATTTTTGAGGAAAAAATGTCTTGCTGGTTTAGTAAAAATCCAATCTACGAAAGCAAAGTTGTTTAAATTTCATTGGAACGCATTAAGATAGGATAATCAAGATTAGTTCCTACATATTACAGTAATAAATCTGAATAACGTTGATTCTTTTATACAGCGAAATTATGATAATACTTCTGATTACAAATTGTGTGTGGTAGCTTATAAGTAATGCATCTTTCAACAGCATATTTATTGCATCGGTTCCTCGGATCTACTTTATACAGTACTACTTGCTAAAACTCCAACCTTCTTATTATCGAATAAATGTGCATTTAAAAGCGGTTTGGTCTATCTTTTCATGGAATTACTGTTCTAGCTTTCTAATTCAGTTCTGCATTTACCAGAAGTTTTGTGGAAGTATTATAAATAGTCAAGCTAAACTTGATCCTGGGAAATATTTGACAAAAATTTTCTCCCTACGGTATGGGATTCTCTATTCCTCTGGCCACGAAACACTGCAGAAATCAATAACTTTGCAGACCTAACAGTTAGCAGCTTATTTTTCTTACAATTGTTGACGAGGAACAGAAAACGCTTTTTAATCTACAGGCTTGATTCAGACATAAACATATAAACATCATAATAAAAGACAGAGATAAAAACTGTACTAAAAATAAATTTATTATTTTCTTGAAATATTAAACGAAAAAACTAAAATTCAGTTTCAGACACTTTACGATCGACGGCCCATGATTTCCCTTGGGCAACGTCTGTTTGACCAAAACTTGATTTTCTTAGTCTTATTCGGCATGTCCCTAAGGTGTAGTACCAAAAGACTGCGAAAGAGTCCTACGGGCCCTTGTTGAGGGATTGAGTGTGAACTATTCGAAGAATTCTTCGTTTAATGAGACATAAAGGATTTTCAATAGATTTAAAGTGAAATAGGCTGATTAGAGTTATATCAAAGGTATGCCGTTGTTATTTTCTTTTACTGTATAAATAATATTATGACTTCCTCAAAATAACACGAAAACACACTTAAGAGAAGGAAATCAAAACATTCAATCAAAATATTATTAAGCCTATGCAGATTTCCGCTATATATCTCGTCGTATTACATATTACATAACTTAACAGGGTTTACCGTTCGGTGGCTCAGTATTAATTCAGTGTTCCATTTATTAGACTGTGGCAGGTATCAAAAATAAATTCAAACTTATTGTAAATGGTTTGCAGGAAAAGTTCGAAACCTATGAGGAACTGCATTAAAGACATAGCTTTTTTTATTTATTAATTTTTCCCTGTTTTGACAGTTTCCTCCATTTTAATTTGGGAGTTTCATAAATGACGGTCTATGTGTTGAAACATTGACAGATTGTTTAAATACGTTTAATAAGAATGAGAAATGCCCTGCTTTCTTGGGCAAATCTGTTTATAAACTTAGGAAATGTTTTCAAGATGTAATATCTCATTATTACTTGTACTTCTTACTTAAACTTATGTCATTTCTTCACCTCTTCTAAGAGTAAATTTTACTGTATGTATTGCATAAAAAACAAGTTACAAATCGTATATAATCAAGTTAAAAAAACAGTAAAATGTGTAAATAAGTAGAAAAATTAGTACCATAAGAAGAATTTTTCTTTTATTTTGTATTAAGTAACTTTTAAATTAGAACTAAAAAATTATTATCTACAAAATAAGTGCGTTGAGTATTCAAAAAATATAAAGTTTACCTATTTTTCTAGACAGAGGGATTAACCTAAGAGTTAAAACTTCACCGTTTCGAATCGAAATGATAGCATCATGACTCAACATATGAAAAAAGTAACTTACATTTTAACTTTTTATTACATGAATGCAATATGTGTTATATAATGAATAATACATATACCAATCCCATATAAACCATATAGCCCTAATCTTGGGAGTGAGGTTTTTATTGTCTATTTCTTAGAAAATATATTCATGTAATATGCGTTTTGATTTGAAAACTGAAAAAAATTTAAAAACTATAAATAAAGTTAAATTTATTACACTTAGTTTTATAGTGGGATTTATCAATTCCAATTTTTTTTTTACTCAGCTTATTCTATTTTAATTTTCTCTGTATTATATCTTTATTGTCATACATTTATATCCATATATTTCTGCTTAGTTATAACAGTTCTTCTACTATATAATGAATCTATTTTTTTATAATCTTATAATTTGTAACGCTATATTTTAACTTTAGCATTATGTATATTCAAAAACCTTTCAGATCCTGAATTTTCTTCAATAAAATGGAAAAAAAATCTAAATCTCACTAATTAGTTTTAATAATAATCAGATGATAATATTAACTTTTTAAAAACATGGTTTAATCCTTTCTCCTGATTATCAGCTCCATAATTATAAGTTTAATATTATAGTGTCTTTTCTGTTATATCCAACTTAATATTAATATTATATGAAGCTGATAGCTGTACAATAATCCATATTATATTAATATGTAAGTTCACTTTTCTTGAATGAAGGGGTTGAAAATCTTCTGCTTAAAAGTTTGAACTAATACCTTTTAAGTTGGTTAGATGCTCCTTCTGTTATTTTTATGAAAATATGATTACAATATATTGTTCCCTATATGAAGATTTTTGTAATAGTATTGAAATTATAATAATATCGTAAAAATCTAATTTTACCACGTCATAACTATGCTATTAATCTTATATGGTCATAATCTAATTTTTATAACGATATAAACAATAGTGTTACGTTATAACCTACTAGATTGTCGATACATGACAAAATCACAAATTAATCTTTAATTAGTTTTTCCACAGAGAATGGCTATAAGACATGCACAAAGTTTTTCCACAAATTATATATAATTTTTTTAATATATGATTGTTAAATCATATTAATATATGACTGTTAAATCATGTATTAAGTTTTTCATTTAATTATTTGTAACGTATTTCATTACAGTGATTAACATGTGTTATTTCGTTCACTACTGGGCATTTATTATTCATTCCTTTTTTTAAAAATATTCTGTTGGCCTATATAACAGCATACATTATTAAAATGCAGATACATTATAAAATATAGGCATAAATTTCTTCTTACTCAAATTTCAGCAAAGCACACAATACATTAGTTTAATTTCAGCATCGCAGACGTGGACAAACTTGCAGTTAACCGCGAATAGTCATTACACAATATTTACATTAAATTATTATTATATTATTGTATTATTACTTATCAAAGTTAAAGTTATAAAGAAATTGTATGCAGTACCGCTATTGAAGATAATTATAAGTTATGGATACAGTCTTTTAAAAATATGCAAAACTGAAGTTACTCAACCATATAAAAGACGATAATTTATTTATATATGCACTAACTAAAGATTATGTAAACTTTACACATAACTTTTAAGACCCACTTATAAATCTTAGTATCATAACACAAAAATGTGTTTTTACTCCAACAATAATCGAATTATGAAACTTATTGTGTACTGTACATTATAATACGACAGATAATGGATAATACTTTTAACGTCACATCGCTTCTCCTTGGAAAAATTAATTCAGGACCTCATTTATCCAGCCAGTGACAGGTAGCAAGAAACAGAAAATATAATTTTTAACCGGTCGGAGGGGAAAGTTTCAAGCAAGAGAAGTAATTACTTGGCGGGACAATTTTTAATTTCGCTGTTTTGACAGTCCTCCACATTTTAATTTGATATCTTGATAAATAACGTCCGGGGAATTGAAATAATGTTGACAGGTTTCACGTCAAGTTTTTACTTTGTGAATGAGAAATGTCAGATTTCCTTCGAAAGTTTCTGATTTTTGAAAACATCGCCTATTTAACTATTAAATCAATGATTTCAATAAGACTATGTTGAACAAAAGTTATTCTACGATGCTACTTTTTTTTAGTTGTTGCTATTTAAATTAACTTTAAGTTTAAAAGTACGTAGTATAGAGGCGTGTAATTAACAGAACTGTGTAAAATTAGGTTCATTCATTATTGATAATTTTGATATCATATTCTTTCTCTGTAACCAGTGATCGTACAAAATAGTAGAATTACTTTAATGTTTTAAGTTAGTTATAAGTTAAAAGACTCAGCATTTCATCCTTCGAGAGGGTCGATAAAATGAGAACCCAGAATGTTTGGGAACTAACGCTGGGGATCCCGCGTCTGGTTGACCCCCTGACCGAGACAGATGCTGTATGGTACCCAAAGCCTACGGTCCAGAAAGCGGAGATGGGTACCACCGGCCTTGGTTCACATTCGGACTGTTGAGCCATAATTTTTTTTTTATAAGTTAAAAGAGGTATTCGACAGTTACTACTGTTTTCATCAAAATAACTTGGCCCTTTTCTGAATATGGTGGACAACGAAATGGTCGGAAAAGAGATTCTCAGATGACAAATGGAAAACTGGTTCATCCCTCATAATCACTCTTTAAAAAACGACATGATACAGATAAATTTATATGATATCATTGCAGGCGCACCAGAAATCTGGTCCAGAAGTCGGATCGGAATGCCTGTTAACCTCGATGAAATCAAGAAATGTGTACTCAATTCAGACTGATACAGTTTAGATGGCCAACACAGAATTATTAACGGACCACAGGGTTTAGATTAAACGGTATTATGAACCTGAATACCAGTCACTGCATAGCAAAACCTGCAAGCTCAATCGAGGGTGAATTTTTACCTTTTCGGGATATTATTATGGATTTGGGCACCGGACAGACAGTACAGATCTGCCGACCAAAAAAGGCAACCAAGGAAATTTTAGCCAACACTGTAAATTTTAGAAGATGATAAAACTGTGTGTTACATATTTTGTTAACAGACATCTGTTACCGTATTACAGGCATGACCAGGGTACCACGCAATCATGGACTTTTGAAGCAAACAGAATTTATAACGGTATAAAGATGGAGTTAGTTCTTTCTTATAACGGTTGAATTTATAACACTTTTCCAGTCAGAAATAAATTTAGAGTGACTCCCTTTTCAAAATTTTTATTAACTTTCCAGCATACTTATTATCTGTGTCATGCTAAGCATGATAATAAGCACGAAACTAAGGTACGGTATTGTTATGGATGTCCGTCTTTGCGTCAGCTATAATAACTTATCTTTTTATAGACAAGTTAACACTATGTGAACGAGAATCTGTTACAAATTTTTAAAGTACATCTTGTAGAAAAGTAAACTATCAGTGTTTATCTCTCAAGTTATATAAAAAAAGGTGTGAAAAACAGTTACACAAACAAATATAAAACTTTAAATGTCTATCTGCTTGTCTAATAAACATAAATTTTGTCGATCAATCTTTATTAATACTTTTTTTACTCATCAGTATGTTCACTGATACTGATTATTTAATTTATATTCAGTTTTGATCAGAAAATTGCTATACAAGCTTAAAATATTTCCCCACATCCACGAAATTTCTCAAGAACTAAATTTGCTTCCTATGCTATGAACCCTGTGCAGAGGGTAAGTATGCCTAATATGAGACCCCCAGCTAATAGAACGCATAAAGTGATGCCGCCTGGTGACTGGAGCGAAAAACAGTAGTCTATTACATCATTCGTAATCGGTGAGTCAGTCGAGTGTTTGCAAGCGCACACAAAGGTGCAGTATTTTTTTTTTTCCTGAATGTGTGCTCGTCGACTTTTTTGCATCACTATTTTCATTGGCTGTTTTCACCTTTAAGGCAAGACTCTTATTAAATCTGTTAGTATTAAATAGGTAGCTATAAATACGGAGTGTAAACACGCCTGTTTGTTTTTAAGCTAACGTCAATCCTAACCTTAAAAAATTCGTTGGCGGGTTTAACAACATGGTCGTGCCCAATATGAGACTTCAAATCATGCCTAATATGAGATAGGGTCTCATATTAAGCATTTTTAGTTTTCACTCTCACAGCCTTCCTATGAAACTGCAGATGCAATGACGCCCAGGCGAAATCCACAACCATGTAACAATAGTGACAATGTGGAAGGTATTGATCAAACAAGTTCAAACCAGTTCTTAGTGACTCCTGAAGAAATAAATCCCTTGCCTACGTTACCTGAGAAAAACACCTCGAAACCAAGTAGGGCCCGTAAAGCCGTTATAATCACATGTTCGCCCTATAAAAATAAATCGATTGATAGCATTAATAAAAGAACTGCAGCATATTCGAAAAAAAATGTGATTCCTACAAGAAAAAAAATGAATAGAACTAAAAGATAATAAATCAAAGGATAAACAATGAAAAGGAGATTAAGATAAAAAAGAAAAGTATAAGGAAACAATAAAGGGAAAAGGAAAAGGAATATGGTTCCCTATAGGAAGGGGAAAAGTAAGGATGGATGAAATACAACACAACTTAAAAACAGAGAATGAATAAGCCTAATTATAGCTATTATGATCTCAGCTCATTTAAAGATGATGAAAAACTTTCTCTCCATGACAGCAGTAATGATAGCATTGATGAAAACGACGCTGAATGCCTTTTATGTGGTTGTTTATTTTCAGAAGACACACGGGGAGAGCAGTTGCGTCAATGTAAAAGGTGTTTCAGGTGGGCCCATGAAGACTGTGGAGCTGACGAACTTTTTAGTTGCAAACAATGTGAAGAGTTTGAATCTAAAAACAAAAAGTAAACAAAATCTGTAGTGTAAACCAACTAATTTGTTTAAAGTGTCACTTTTCTTTTCCACTTATTAGTGTATTTAGGTAACTGTTATCTACTTATTGTGTACAGTTTTGTTTTTACGAACTTTTCAGTAATTCTAATTCATATTTAGAGTTGAAGAATGAAGTCTCATATTAGGACAACTTTTTTCAGTCCCCAAAAATGGAACACCTGTGTTTATAGTTCCATACAAGGGAATTGTAAGGTTATTTTCAATTTTCTGTCATTGTTATATGTAGTGAAATATATGTATTAAAAAGATGTCAAGTTGGTACTATGATCCCTCACTTACATTCCTAGTTATATATCAAAATATACAGGGGTCTCATATTCGGTATACTTACCCGACATGCAGCAATTTTTTATCACAGGAAAATAAAAAATGAAAAATAATAAAGGAATTTATTTTTGAAAAGTCATCTTTCTTAATTTCTACAAGCTGTTTCTTTCACGCTTTATAAAACTATCAAACACATTTATCTTAATTCACAGTCGTGAAATATTCTCCCCATTCTCCTTTGTGAAATCGAGCTTTCCTTGTTTACATTTACCCGAGTGTGTGATTTCCCAAGAGCCTTTGTTTTGGAAAAATTCGCCAAAAATAAGCTCTCTACAAAAAAGACATGAATGGGGGCAATTTTTTTTAAAATAAGAGAATTGTTCTGCATTTTTAACCACGTAAAGTGATGAGTTATCGCTGGAAAATTACGGCATATTTCTCGGTTTTACGTCGAATAACTAATCATGTTCACTTGGCAATCAAAAAATCTTAGGTGTAGCAATTCCCTAAGAGTAACCGAACGAAACTTCGAGGCGTAATATTATTTATTTATTGAGTTATGTTTGGTTTACTGTACAAAAATATAATTAGAGCTAAAATTTTATAGCGAGAAAAAATATTATATGTAAAAGTTTAAATAAATTTTTCCACCCATAAGTTCCTTATCATTCAGTTAAAGCTTAATATTTGATAAAAGTTATCATTGGGTTAATGCTATATAATGTAGTCTGTAAATCCTTTAACCCATTTAGGACCGGTCCATGTTTACTTTATTGGAAATGCACCAAACCGTGTTTTAACACTTCTTAGAACATTAATTACACAAATAAGTTGTTTCCATAAAATTAAATTTTTTTTACGAGAGTTACAAAATGTTGCGTTTTCGCAACATCAGTCCAAAGCGATATAAAAATTTTAAAAATATAAAAATTAAAAATTATAAAAAAATTTAAAATCTTTGAAACATTTAGCATGAAGAGGTACATTATACTTATTACATAGAGGAATTGATTGACTTTTGCAGTGTTTACAGTTTTTTGTTTATTTTCACTATTTTTAGTAATAATATGGCCCATACGGTTTTTTCGAGCTTCGTTCAGAATTAGATTTTGAATTGAAGATGGTCTTCCAATATGTGAAGTTTCAGGTAAAACAGAATTCATCTGTATTTCTTCAAGCCATTTTATCGAAGATTTGGCTCTCTCAAAGATATAGATCTCTGAAACTCTAATAAACTTATTTTAGAATTCATTACATCCATGTAGATTCTCCCTTTTTCCCATACAATATGCTCCTTTTTCTTACTATATTGCTTACTTTTGCATTTATTAGGAAAAAAAATGTCGATTTCACCTGCAATGTCTTTAGGTGATTCGACATTTTCACATAAAATATTATCATCAGTAGCTTCTTCATCCGTCAAATCATCCGGATCTGGAGGGATAATGACGAATTATGGTTCCTCATTAGCTTCTATTGAGGACGATTCCGAAATATCATCATCTAGGCCATGAAAATACTCCAATGTCTCTTCCAATGTCAAAAATCGCTTTTTTCTAGAGACAAACTTATCCGAATTGCAAACAATACTAATTTACTGCATGAAAAACTAGGCAGGACTAATAAAACACATTGGAAATAAGTAATACACTTTGGACTGATTTTGCGTTTTCGCAACATTTTTAAAAATATGAATTGAGAAACATAAAAACAAAAATTATGATTTATCTGTTGAAGCCATTTTGTTCTTTAGTCTCTAGTAAATTCGGAACAAGCATCAAATCGGAAATTTATCATGTGCTGCTATCTGAGGTTATTATTTGAAAATAGTCATTTTTTTCCCTTTCAAAGCACCAGAAAAAAACATTTTTTTGCAAGTGCTAAAAGTGGGGAAATGAGGAAGCAAAAAAATTATTATGATCAATTGAAGTATAGAGAATAAAATAAAAATGTTACTTCAGAAGTACAAAATTTTGAACATACCTTTAAAAAATACAGAAATTAATGTTGCGTTTTCGCAACGCCAGTCTTAAATGGGTTAAAAGATAAAAAAATGCATCAGGACGTTTACATAGACTTATTCATAGACTGAATGAAATAAAAAACGGTGATTAGACAAAAAAAAGGATAAGAAATTGCACAAGGGAATTATTACAATTATTGTGTTGAATTCGATAATATTAATTCCTATTTGAAAACCAGTCTTAGAACATAATGTAAATAGTCTTTCTTATTATATGTCTTTCTAATTATAATAGTATAGCAATTTTTCTAATTTCACATTTAGTGTAAATATCGACTCTACAAACAATTTCTTTAAACAGCGTTATCTTTAGAAAGAAATTTTGTTAATATATGCCCGTACATGAATGTTAAAATTTTTGTTTTTTACGCTGTAATTACTGCTAAACATTAATGTTCTAATTTTGACTTTCTTGTTGATCTTTCTGTTGCCAGTACTACAGTCGGGGCTGTTTTATATTATTGCAGTTATTTTCAAATGTGCTTGACGATGCTATTGCCATTTTTGCTATTGCTATCACTGTAGCTTAAAAATGTTGATATATTTATGTTTCGCCGTTAGTAGAATAATTGTTGCAACATATAGATCTTTCTGAGAAAATAATACTTCAAATAACGTTGTTCATTAGAATTATAAATTTTATTGCGATTTATGAATTTGCATACACATGTAATTGAAAATATGCGCATATTTAAATTTAAATTTCACAGTGCTACGATTTTACCCTATCATAGGTATATCCCGATGACAGGGGATATGATATAAGAATTACTTGAAAATGCAGTCCTTATCTAATGTAACATTCCAGAACTTTCTTAGATATAACTCTTTTCCTCAACAAAGACATAATATAATTTATTAATTTTTTTTGAATGTGAAACCCTATTCAGTACAACTATGTAAGGTTAAAAAAGTTTCTCTTTCAAAATCTCTATTAACTAAATTCATTAAAAATTTTTTTAGAAAACATAAAACTTTAAAAAATCATCGTCCAGTTCCTCAAATTCGTTTTTTTCTCGCTTTCTTCCTTTTTAACTTCTTGACTATCGACTTTTCAAAACGATTTCCTTGGAGAACCTCTCCTGGGAAAGGTTTAGTGTATTTCCTATTCGGTGGGAAATGAAATCGTCTCAAGAAGGCATATATGTTTGGTGATTTGTAGAGATGATGAAGGAATAGGGCTGTTTTCTAAAACCCTGGATACCCAAAATCAGAGATGATATTATATGGAAAATACAAGGAGTATTTCCAGAGCCTCCTTTGCCTTTATGAGTTTAAGGAGAAAGTAGTATTGTTATACTTTAACTAGTTGGTATCCGTCAAAGCATGACAGCTAGATAGTAAATAAATGTACGGATACACAAATTATACTCATCCCATCATTGACAAATATTGAAAATCATAATAATGCGAAGAAACAAATTAATGTGTTTAATCGGCCTCTTGCTTAGTGAGTATCTAAAGTCAGATTTAAAAATGTCACTGAGCATGCGCAGATAGCATTTTTTTAAATTGTAAATTATAGCTAATTAAACAGCGTGGAATAAACAATTTCCATCAGGTTTAATCTTATATTTCCCAAACATAATTATCATAAAATAAAAATAGCAGAGAGAGATCTAGAGAGACTCCTCGGAATAAATGTCTTTATCATTAAAACATGTCACTGAGCATGCGCAGAAACAGTGAGTTTCTAAAGCCAGATTTAAACATGCCACTGAGCATGCGCAGAAATAAATTTTCAATTGTAAATTATCGCTAATTAATAGAAATTGCGGTTACAAAATCCAAATTTGACAAATCTACAGATTACAATCTTTCGTTTAAGACCAAAATTAAGTAAATTGATGCAGTAGTTTTCTCTCACGGACTTCCCAAAAAGTCGGCTTAGCAACTTAAATATATAGATGTCGAATGTCAACTAACAGATATATCTGAGTTTTTTCAAGACAAAAAATGAATTTTTTTAGAAGTTCTGTCATTATTTTAGCTATGTGCAACTAACATTACTCTAGTTAGTTAATTAAAAACAACTGAATATTTTAGGCTTTCGTACAAATTGTCCTTTTGTGTACCGTTGTTTGCCCGGATCTGTGAGTTACCGGAATTTTAGATGATGGCCATTTTATGACTATCACTCTGACTTCTTGTAATCTCTTCGACCCTAGCTTTTACCTTTCATCCATTTTCAAAAATTAAAAAGCCAGCTGATCCTATAACAGGGTGAGCTGGTCATTTACAAGAATTCTATACATACATCTATATAAGATTGTTGAAATTCCACATCTCTCAGAAAATTGAACAGAGACTCTTCCTAAGGTATAACACTTCCTAAAAGAAGTCGCGGAATAATATGATATGCACATAATCGCTCTTGACCTTTAACTCATTGCACAAATACTGAAGATTTTAATGAGTTTTTTAAACTTATGGCTTTTTCAATAAACACTGTGAAGTCAGCATTATTATGGATGAATATCTCTGTGCAAATTATCCATTCATTACGATGAAAGATATTTCAAATGATATGGATCAAATTATCATATGCAATATGTCATAGGGAAATGACAGTAGTGTCACGGCCAGGGGCAGGAGAATTGAAAATTACAGGACGAAGTAAAATAATTGCTAAATGTAAGAAAGAAACATGGCAAATGACGGGCAATAAAAAGAGAAGGGGAGAAAGCCAGCAATATACCGAAACTAAATTTATAGATTGTGCTTGTAGTAAGAAGTTGAGAGTAATATGTGTAGATAAAGTGCGAAAGATTGTCATAATAATTGAATGAATTAAATATATGTGTCGTAGTAATGAAGTTGAGAGTAATTTGTGTAGATGAAGTACGAAAGATTGTCATAATAATTGAATGAATTAAATACAGGCGTTGTGGTGAATTAATTTAGTAGTAATGAAGTTGAGAGTAATATGTGTAGATGAAGTACGAAATATTGTCATAATAATTGAATGAATTAAATATATGTGTCGTAGAGAATTAATTTAGAAGTAAAGAAGTTGTGAGTAATGTGTAAATGCAGGAGGAAATATTTAGTAACTTGTATCGTATTATTTATGTGTTTTAATAATCAATAAATTAATTTGTCAGTGTAAACCAGAGTTGTTTCCATCATTTGGGAATCACAATTAATCAATGTACTAACCACAATCATTAAGCAATAAATTCTTAAAATATAAAGTCATAATCATCGTTATTAGTATAATTAAATATATAATAACCCCAACCAAAGTTATATTCCTTTTTCACTGCCACATTTGGTGCCGTGACCAGGATTCGAACCTGGGTTATTGCGGAACTCTGGTTTAATTGATGAATTGATTTGTTGCATTGAAAGAGGTATTTTGAATGATTAGAAATGTGGCAGTGAAAAAGGAATATAACTTTGGTTGGGATTATTATATATTTAATTATACTAATAATTATGATTATGATTTTATATTTTCAGAATTCATTGCTTAATGATTGTGGTTAGTACATTGATTAATTGTGATTCCCAAATGATGGAAACAACTCTGGTTTACACTGACAAATTAATTTATTGATTATTAAAACACATAAATAATACGATACAAGTAACTAAATATTTCCTCCTGCATTTACACATTACTCACAACTTTTTTACTTCTAAATTAATTCTCTACGACACATATATTTAATTCATTCAATTATTATGACAATATTTCGTACTTCATCTATACATATTACTCTCAACTTCATTACGACTAAATTAATTCACCACAACACCTATATTTAATTCATTCAATTATTATGACAATATTTCGTACTTCATCTATACATATTACTCTCAACTTCATTACGACTAAATTAATTCACCACAACACCTGTATTTAATTCATTCAATTATTATGACAATCTTTCGTACTTCATCTACACATATTACTCTCAACTTCATTACTACGACACATATATTTAATTCATTCAATTATTATGACAATCTTTCGTACTTCATCTACACATATTACTCTCAACTTCTTACTACAAGCACAATCTATAAATTTCGTTTCGGTATATTGCTTGCTTTCTCCCCTTCTCTTTTTATTGCCCGTCATTTGCCATGTTTCTTTCTTACATTTAGCAATTATTTTACTTCGTCCTGTAATTTTCAATACTCCTGCGCTGGCCGTGACACTACTGTCATGTCCCTATGACACAATACCCATCTCTTCTCTTCTTTTCTTTCAACTTACAGATCCAGGAAAAGACGGAGAGCAAATTACCCATCCTAATAATATTTTTGAATAGAAAAACTGTTCTATGAGAGTACATATTATTGATATTCGTTTGTTAAGTTATTTTAAGATTATTAGGTAACTTTATTTAAAAATTGGGTGAGTAAAGGCCCCAAGCTATTTCTTATAGTCAACTGTCTCAGGATTGTGAAAGAATTAGGGTAAGTATAACTGTTACTCTTCGCACCATATCAGTAGAGAATCCATTAATCTATTGATATACTTTCTCTAGAAAATCTCTGCATATATTTTCTCCAGATTATTATCTGGAGATTTGCTGTATAAAAATTAAATTACCTGATAAGTGGTATTTAATAAACTTTTCCTGTAGAAAATCGCTGACAATTCTAATATCACTTGACTTCAAGACAGTTTAAAACTTCTAAATAATTACTGTTTTTAGGGTAAAGTTATGCATGTGTTTCATGTATTAAACAAAAAGGATTATCAAGAGTACAAAGTATATTTAAATTTTTGAAACACCAAGCAACTTAAAATATTTTGTTAAAATCCCCATAATCACCCACATTCTTTTTATTTTCATAAATTACCTAACATGTCAAGAAGGTAATAACTTATTTCTTGCACAGAGTAAATTTTCCGAAATACATTTCTTATTTCGCAAGCACAAAGTATACTTTGAACTACTTTTACTTTTGCAAAAACAAATAGAATCCTCGCTTCCTGTAAGCTGTTTTTCTTTCTGTGCTCCAACCATTGCTAGACCATAAAAACGTTTCAGAAACATCTATCTTAATTCGCTATAGCAAAACGCTCTTACCGATTTTTGTCCTTAACATTATGTTTATGTATTTTTTTTTTTATTTTTACGTTTAAGGATATTATTTAGCAAGACCTGCCATTTTGCAACCAACAAATTGCGACACATCATACTGTTGGAAGAAAAATAATCTTTGTATGCAGACTGATTTTAAGAGCTCGCTTAAAATAATTTTTCTTTTTAGATTAACTGAGTAGTCGAATACGTGGAGGTTTCAAAAAAGTATTTTGGTTCACTTCCTTAAATCAAGGGGAATAATTGCAAAATGAAATCAAACTTTAAATTATAGAAAGCTGTTTAAATGTAATAGCGCTAATTTTCTTGAACAGAAATCTATGACTCAAATGAATGGCACCCGTAATATGTTGTTGTTGTTGCTAATAACTCCTGGTTGGAGGTTCCATTCACCAGGTCCTAATAGGCTATTGGGGTGAAAGGGGCGGCTCCTGTCTTGAATGAGCACCAAAATGGTCGGAGTCTGAGTTGGCTAAATGACCGGTCCCGTAATTTTGAATCGAGTCAAGTGACGAGACCGGAACACTCGACACCGCACCTACAGAGGTAAATTTGAGAACTTGGAGGACATTGCAGCCACTACCTATTTTACGTGCAACAGCCACCATTTTTGAACACGGGGGTGGCTTTGCAGCGACGAGCATCGAACCAGGGACGTTCAGATCAATGGCCCGCTGCTCTTGCTAGCTGGGCCATCACGCCGGCATATAATATATATTTCCGCGCCAGAAATATGTGGGCGTGATATACGTACTTATATTGTAGTGAATTTGAAACAAGAATGAAATAAATATTTTGATTAAAATATTTGTGTGAAAGGATCGGGATTTCTAGTCATACTTAGAAATATACGTATATATTTCTCAGGTAAAACATATGTTTGTTTAATATTAGAAGCATTAACTATAAAAACTTCACAGTAATTACTCATTTTAAAAGAAAACCGTTTGCCACATTATCAAACGCATTTGAAAAACATTTTTTTACTTCAGTATAAGTATTTTACCGACCACGCCATCATGTCATGATGTCGATGATCCAGGTCATTGTCATGAGCTTACTACCATTACAATTACACTGAAATTGGGAGGCCACATCTGATGATTACCCGAGTCAAACAATCTTACTAATGTGTATGGCAAATCATTTATTTTAAATGAAAATGCTGACGAAAAACGGTTTTACTCTCTAAATACCTTCGTGGAAAATT